>CAMRHE010000006.1:1570000-1667500 GCA_947044405.1 Leptodactylus fallax | reverse complement strand
TAATAGCGAGAAACGAGGACAGAAAACGCCGGATTTATGTCCAGAATAAAGTGGGAAATTAACTTTTGCTGAGGCTGAAATCATTTGATTTTACTGCATGGGATTCTTACAGGGAATTTACTAATTCAATGCTAGCGGTTTTGTCGTAATTTTTTTTTTTTTTGTAAAGCCGACGCGGGCCCCTCGCGCCACGGAACACTGAAGTGGTTATCACCCATCAAGGTAATTACTTTCAAGTTGAAATAATTACTCTATCAATGTTAATGGTTTTTCAACTTCAATAAAGCACTCACCTGCCGATAATCACCGCTAACCCCGTGCCACAGCGCAATTCCCTCTCTATTAGGAGGTTATAATATAGCTGATAGAGTGGTCACTTGTCCTGAACAGCTGCTGAATTTCACTTTAGTCTTCTATGAACCATAAAAAAATGAGTCATCTGAGCATGATTTGCTTGTAACAAGCCTTTGAATGGCAAAGAATGCCATCCCTAAGCCAAGGTGGGCAAACTTGTTGTGTCTGGCCACTTTACAAAATGGGCCTAATGAAAGAGCGGCGCCCCTTTAAAAAAAATCAGCAGCAAATTTAATGATTTTTTTTTTTTTTGGATGTAGAATGCTAATACGCCAGGTATAATCTAACGGGGTAACCTCTTTCTTCCCAGCTCCACATATTCTTGGATTTTTCACCAAGCAGTCCACAGCTTGCTCTCCGGAGTAGACAGGATGTCAGTCTCCCTTGCGTGGAGGACTTCCTGTAAGCCACAGGACTACATCATGACCTATCAAATCCCACCTGACCCCTCTATGACCGCTCATGCAGGGCGGCTTTAACCATAAGACAAATGATGCACCCGCAACAGGCCTATGGCAACAGGGGGGCCCCTTCAGCCATCCTAGATCCAGCAGGACAGTCCCCTTTGTCCAACTAAAAATCGAACCCACCGCCCAGGACAGCACTTTAAATAGTCCCTGGCAGTGGGTTCTAATTTCAATTTTATCTGCGTCTTTATCTGGAGATAGAATTGAACGTAATATTGTCTGGGGCTCAAGGAGGAGCAATGAGCGCCAAGCTGGAGACAGTTCTGTTGGAATGGGAGAGCGAATTATATTGTGTGGAAGCCTCTAAGGGGGCATTATACTGTGTAGGGACACTATGTTGTGTGGGGCCATGTACGAGACATTATAATATGTGGGGGAAATTAGGAAGACATCATCCCTGTGTGTTATACATTTTTGTTGGGGCAAAAAGGGACTTGGTACAAATGGACAGGGTCAAAAGCAACATCCATAGGGTTCGGCAATGACTTAACACAAAGAAAATTCTGTGGCGTGCTGCCATGCTTATCCATCTTTGTGTCCTCTGAAAGATGGGGGTATGTCTAAGTGGTAGTGATGGGGTTGCCACTTAAGAAACCTTTGCAATGGGCCGACCAAATTGTTAAATCGGCATTGTCCTATTCTCCCAATCCATCCTTTTATAATTATGACCAATGCTACATCATATAGGAAAATTTCATAAATATGAGATAGATAGATAGATAGATAGATAGAGATAGATATGAGAGAATTAGATAGATAGATAGATATGAGATAGATAGATAGATAGATAGATAGATAGATATGAGATAGATAGATAGATAGATAGATAGATAGATAGATATGAGATAGATAGATAGATAGATAGATAGGACTCACCGTCACTGTTAATGTTGACCCGACGGATGCAGCTGATGTAGGGTCACTTGTGCTCTCCTGATACATGATAAGATATTGTATTATTGTTCCATGAGGTCTTCTGGGCATGCTCCAGTTAAGACGTACAGAATAAGCACTGGTTACTTCTGCAGTTGGTGGATCTAAGTCTTCAGGAACTGCTTCAAGTGTACGTACCACTGACCAAGAACTTTGCAGGGAGCCCTCACTGTTTTGTGCAGTGATGGAGTATTCGTAATAGGTATAGGGTTGCAGGTCTTCAGAAGTATCTATGTATTCTAATATCCCATCAGGTACCTGGATTGTTGTAATGTTCTCATGGCTGCTGACAGGACACCTGCAATGGAGACAAAGTTGCAGGAGGAAAACTTTTCAAGAATCCAAGGGGATGAGAACTTGGGAGGCAAGTATCAATGAATTATAGGGCAACCATTGTAAGTATAATGGAAAGAGAGAATTTCTGAAGCCCCAAAAACATCAACTCAATATACTAATAGAGATAAAGCAATTCCTTCCATAGAAGGCTCCCATGGAAAGAAACACATTACACGACTATATGAAACAAGTGGCATGTGATGTAAACGGTGAAGAGGATGTGGCGCTCATATGAGAGCTGTGGCCCCTACAAACAACTGACCTGTGGGGGTCCTGGGTGTCAGACCATTGCTGATATCTTATTCATGATCTATCCTGAGGTCATCAATAAAAAGCAGCTAGAATACCCCTTTAACACATGACCACAGGATCAGACTACACACATTGTGTTTGTAGTCTGTAACTATGGAGACACATAAGTGTGCATAGGAGCTGTATACTCCAAATGATAGATTTTTCTGTATTAAGACTATATGAATACTTGTTTCATTTTTTCCTCATTTTGTTATTTAACACCAAAAACTTTTTAAAGCATCTTGACTATATTTTATGAATACTATACCCACTGCCTTATGGCTGATGATACACTATAAAATACAGTTTATACCCAGTTATGGTGAAATATTTATCTGCGTAGTGAATGTACTGATGTATCCTGAACTTCTGCAATTGGTTAAACTGCTACAGTCTGATATCTTATCACAGGAGACAACAAAAACCAATGAAAAGTCACTGGAAAATGTTTTTCCAATGACTTTTCTTTAGTTTTTGTTGTCTCTTGTGATAAGATATCAGATTGTAGCAGTTTAATACCCCATGTGGGTGCCACCCTGTGGGAGAGGGTCCTGGCTGCAATCACAACCTGCACGCCCTACATACAGTGTCTATGCAGAGCACATTGGACAGTGTCAGTAAAATATTCAATAATTTAATACATAATTTTGATAATCCACAATCTTGCTGGATTATCACAATTTAAAGGAGATACAAACATAACCATATTTAAATTTGTAGATAATTAGAAGTTAAACATTTTGCAGAATTTTAAACCATCTTAGTGGTCACATCTTTTGTCTTGATCAGTTGTCAGTGGATATGACCATGAATGCAGGAACTTTCTATGGTCTGAAACCCAGCCATGATGTCCTTGTGGTAAGGTCTGAGGGAGTGACACTCCATGTATGAGAAGATATCCCGACCACAATAAGGACATCATGGCTGGTTATCAGGAGGACACTCCATGTATGAGAAGATAACCCGACCACAATAAGGACATCATGGCTGGTTATCAGGAGGGACACTACATGTATGAGAAGATAACCCGACCACAATAAGGACATCATGGCTGGTTATCAGGAGGACACTACATGTATGAGAAGATAACCCAACCACAATAAGGACATCATGGCTGGTTATAAGGAGGACATTACATGTATGAGAAGATAACCTGACCTCAATAAGGACATCATGGCTGGTTATCAGGAGGGACACTACATGTATGAGAAGATAACCCGACCACAATAAGGACATCATGGCTGGTTATCAGGAGGACACTACATGTATGAGAAGATAACCCGACCACAATAAGGACATCATGGCTGGTTATCAGGAGGACACTACATGTATGAGAAGATAACCCGACCACAATAAGGACATCATGGCTGGTTATCAGGAGGACACTACATGTATGAGAAGATAACCTGACCACAATAAGGACATCATGGATGGTTATCAGGAGGACACTACATGTATGTGAAGATAACCCGACCACAATAAGGATATCATGGCTGGTTATCAGGAGGACACTACATGTATGAGAAGATAACCTGACCACAATAAGGACATCATGGCTGGTTATCAGGAGGACACTACATGTATGAGAAGATAACCTGACCACAATAAGGATATCATGGCTGGTTATCAGGAGGGACACTACATGTATGAGAAGATAACCCGACCACAATAAGGACATCATGGCTGGTTATCAGGAGGACACTACATGTATGAGAAGATAACCTGACCACAATAAGGACATCATGGCTGGTTATCAGGAGAACACTACATGTATGAGAAGATAACCCGACCACAATAAGGACATCATGGCTGGTTATCAGGAGAACACTACATGTATGAGAAGATAACCCGACCACAATAAGGACATCATGGCTGGTTATCAGGAGGGACACTACATGTATGAGAAGATAACCCGACCACAATAAGGACATCATGGCTGGTTATCAGGAGAACACTACATGTATGAGAAGATAACCCGACCACAATAAGGACATCATGGCTGGTTATCAGGAGGGACACCATGGCTGGGTTTCTGACAAGTCTCAGACCATAGAAAGTCCCTGCATTCAGTCATAACCACTGGCAACTGATCAAGACAAAAGATATCTCCACTAAGATGATTGGAGAAAATGTTTAAAACACAGCAAATTTTTTAAATTATTTATATTTTCAAAATGTTTAACTTTCAATTGACTACAAATCTAAATTTGGTTATGTTCATGGGAAAACCCTTTAAATGTTTGGTTAATAACAGTAAATATTTTCTTGTACTTGGACATTTTCTCTGTATCGGTGATTCTCCACCACGTTCTACCGCTCTGTACTATGGGGGGGTTTGATAATCAAAGCTGTAGACAAGGCCGGGGAACGCTTTCATTTACAACTCAATATACTAGTGGAGACAAATGTAAGGGTGTATGAATATAATGGAACATTTTTTCCATCCTGCTTGACACAAAGCACTTTTTTGTCCTGATTTAAATAGGTCAAGTCTTGTGGCAAATACACAAGATCTGGGAGAGATTTCGGGGACGTCCGCCGCTCCTTCAAGCTACTGTAGTTTGATTAGAAATAAAATGATGTGAAGAGAGAAGCGGAGAATGACACGGAGCGCAGATAGGGGAACGCTAACTATAGGCATTATACTGAGGATTATAGGACATCGATATTCCAGCACAGCCAGAATTTTTTTTACCATATTTATTTGTCTCCTCCTTTAACAAATAAGCCATGTTCACATGTTCAGGATTTTGTCAGGCTTTATGCAAATCTGACCCATGTAAACAAAGTCTTATGGCAAAAAGGAGGAATCTGGAATCTCTTGCTGGAGAAAAGATATGGTCTAGATACATCAGCTATGAATTCTACTGAACATGACATCTTGCATCGAGGCACATGTTTTCTTAGGCAGTGCAGAATTCTTGTAATTCAAAGGGCTGTGTTCACTTATCCATAGGACCCCATGCACCACAATTTGGGATGGTACATACTTTTTTTTCTGCAAGGAAAGCATAGACAACTGCATTTTTCTATATTGATGAATACAGTAAGGGCTAATTCAGACAGTCATAATGCAATAATGCAGTATTATACAGTCCACATTACCCAAACGTACAATATCATAAGCACCTATAGAGCTCTAAGGTCAGGACCTTAGGACATTAGTATGTTCACACAATGGAATTGCCAATGTGACAATCTACGACTGTCTGAATGTGGCTTTAAATAGAGCTGGGACTAGAATTTCTTGCACTCAGGGCAAAGGTTATGTTTGCTGCTTTAACCCTGTATTTAATGGGGATTACAGGCTTATTAATGGATGACCTATCCTTAGCATTGTAATCAATTGAAGATGGTGGCGGTCAAACACCTGGCATCTCTACCGATTACTGTTTGGGTGAGCGCCACGTCCTCTTCACAGAAAACCAAGCACCGTGCCATATATTGTATAGTGCCTGCTCTTGGTATCGCAGTTCAGCTCCATTCACTTGAATAGGGCTGAGCTGTGAACAGGCCATGTGACAACCTTTGAAGCCAAAGTAGGACTCGAGGAGCACCTCTACCACTTTAACAGCCGATCCAAAAGATTCCAAGACTCTGAGTGACTTCTTATGTGGCTTTACCCCTTTTTCCAGGTTTGATGAGCCATCATGACCAGTTAAGGCTGTCTGGGCAGGTTATCATTACCTGAGTGTCTCTGGCTCTTCTGTCGGGCCTCTAGCCATTATTACTTTGCAAATTATTCAATTTTACGATTTCACTGGTTTCTCGTCTTTTGGTTGTTGCAATGCTTTGTCTTATATAAAGAGTTAAACTTCTGCCCCAATGTTTGTCTGCTCCCTGCCTGACACCACCATATTTTGCACCTTTTGGTACAACAAAGCTTTATTACTATGACGTTTCTCTGCGTCATTATCGAAAGTTACTCTAAGTTGATTCCCTAGATTGAGGTGCCAGTCCTCCAGAAGAGGTCAAGAATGAAGATCTTTGCATTCCACAATTTTGGCAGCATCAATCTAATCATGGCAAAGAAGGCTTTCTATATCCAGATACCCAGGTACGGTTCGGTGACGGTACGGCAGGCACTATCTCTAGCTGTACTATAGGTCTTGGAGGTAAGTTTTTTCCAGTGACAATAACCCCTGGAGCTGTAATGGCTCCCTAAAGTTGTTGACAAATATGAAGCTGTAGTCTGTACTGCTATGTAGCATCCATGTGATACAAGGGGAGCCCACCATAGCAGGAGCCACTACCCCCAATGATATTCGTATATCTTAATAAGGCATAAGAACGGGTTTTGGCTTCACGAGACAACCCCTTTAACTACCAACATTTTTATTTGGAGGCTTCTATGAAATAAGTGTGAGCTTTATTGTAATGGTGTTGAAGGACTCGAATGGCCGCTTAACTGGGGTCAGGGGCAGCAAATGGTGCAGGTTAATATACGGTGGATTGAGCTAATCTCTCATGTGCACCTTTGTTTGTTGGCCGACATCTGGTCATATTTTTATTTCTAAATTATACGTACTAAACAATAATTGGAAAATGGTTTTGGTGGCTGAATTTTAAGAAGTTGTCTAAATTTGCCGCTCTGCCAGATGGCCAGGTTAAATGATGCTACCAATCCCAAATCAGGCCCCATCGGACAGTATAATAAAGACATTTCAATTATCACAGAAAGTCCTCTCTTGCTCTGTAAAATTTTTGTGATGTGACTCTATGGGAGTGCCTGTTTGTAGACAGTTAAACGTCGTCTTATATATTCAGACTACATCGAATAGTCCCCATCGTGGCTGTTGGACTAGACAGTATACTTTGTATATTAATGTTGCCGAGCTGGCTTGTAATGTCTTTCATTCTAGATGTGGATGTTGAAAGCCACAATTGATTTGTTGCTGGCTAGACCAAGGTGCTGAGTTCAAGGAATCACCAAGTCTCAGTCTTAACCCTAACATGAGCGTATTTAGGGTCTGAGCCGAGGGGTGTCACTAGGAGAGAAACCAGGATGTGACAGGCCAGAAGATGAGGAGGGAATGTAGTCAGGAACAGAGCTAAGGGTTAGAGCCAGGAATAGAACAACAGGTGCCAGCGAACAATCCAAAGGTTGAAGCCGGAGATAGATACAGGAACTAGGCCTGCAACTTCCTCTGGATGAACTTGGGTTTATAAGTATAAAATGGATCAACGTAATGGACCTAGGTCTTTCTACAACTCACTATGATTGGTTTACAAAAAAAGATAGTGGGGCAGATAAAGTAATGCAAATGAGCCAGAATTGTGGCCTAATATGCACCTCATTTTCTAACTGTTTTAGACACTTTCTAACAGTTTCTGTACCTTTTGTGACAAGTGGGATGGACTGTCAAAGGGGTGTGACTTAACATGTAACACATTTTGGCGTATGTTTTGTCGGAAACTAAGCCAACTAATAAGCGGCGTAAAGTTATCCAAAGTTAGACAATACAGCTAAAAGTATGCCAGATTTTCAAACACTGTGATAAATCTGGTGTAGTACAAGACTGTCTAGCCTAAGTGTAGACGGACTAAAACTTAGACAGTATTGGTTTATCTGGCCCAGTATGTCCATGGGCAGCTCTGCTTCCTGTACATACAGTCCTATGCAAAATAACGCTAGATGAGTTAAGGCAAATAACATACTCAGCCCTGCTGTACTGTCGCACTCCACAATTTTACATCAGTATGACTGCGGCAAGACGGAATGACTATCTCTATAGCTGAAAAGCCAGGATTGATCTCATCTGTGTATTTTTATATTTCGCAAAAGTTCAAATACTTGAACTTTCCCTTCCCAGAATATAAAAGATAAAAAATGTCTTCTTGTGCCGTAAATCTCCGACTCTGCTCAGCGCGTTAAACACACTTTGAAATGTCTCTTTCTACCGGCGCACAGAACAATGGCTCATTTCTGTATGACAATGGCACAATTGACTTATACGCTGAATAGGAAGGAGATACATTTACAGATACGATCAGGGAAAGCAAACGGAGAGAAAAAAATAACAATTTGTGAAAACCAATGACTTTATCGTGTTCTCTGTGCACGGCCGCTTATATGGAAAGAGACCAATGAACTGCAACTGTCTCGTTCCATCTAAGAAGCCAGTACTGAGAATGTGCAAATTTACTTTTACGGCTGAGAATAAAAGTATCAGTAACAGAAAAGGAATAGGATCCAGGGAGGGTGCAGAGGCAATGTGTGCCCTAGCCTACGGCGGCAAGATGCCCCAGGAGTCAGGGAGGCTTATATTCCTTCTTGTTCTTGCCTTCTAAGGAGAGAAAAATTGGATAATTGTAAACTAAACTTTCAAAATTAAGAAAATTTAAAATTTTGCTTGCTTTCATCCCAAAACTTTTTTGTCACTGTCATTTTTCTATTACAACTCTGTCTGGGAAAGTAACTTGAAGCTCCTAAGACCCAATTCAGAATGTGTAATTGGGCTCCTACCTAGTGCCATTTATAATAGTGCCATATTTTATTAGTTTATGTAGCAGAGAGAATTGTGGGGTCCCCTTAGGGTCCAATGCCCGGGACTGGTAGCAACTGCTAGCTCTGCACCCACTATAGCTACACCCCTGACTCTGTCCCTTGACTCTTTCTAAACTTTTTTGGGTAACTTAAATCTCCTGGGCCATAATGCAAAATCTGACATGGGCTCCTAACATGGACCCCAACTATAAGAAGGGTGATAAGCAGGTTGTGTCTGGCAATCTGCTAGTCACCATGGCTCTCCTTTTGTCGGTGTCTCAAACGTGTGATGACTCACAGTTCGTTTAAAGGGGTTTTCCGGGCAAAAAAAAAAAATATTTTTTTAAAAAAAAGGTCTGTTAGTGCTATTAATGGGTTAAGTGCACCCTTTAGCAGTGTTTTGAGTGATTTCTGGGTTTCTCTGGGAGCTCCTGGCATCTTCTGCATTTGTGTACATAGTGTAGCTTCCTGCTGTCTTAGCTAATGCAATGCATCATGGTAGTTGTAGGCTGACTCACATTACCTTACTCTCACTCCCCCCTTCCCTTCTCACTCCCTCACACCCCCCTCCCTGTCTCCCTAGCTATCCTGCCCACTACTAGCCCTTTCCAACTAACTATCTCAGCCCCCCCTCCACCCCATCATACTTACATATCTTCTTGTCCAGACTTCCTTTTTGCGGGGACTGTCTCCTCCTCTTCTTTGACTCTGCCGACACATTCCATCTCTACTGGCACACGCCGGAAGAGTCAATTACAAAAATGAAGGGAATGAAGAAAAGAAAAATGTAAATCCCATCAATATTTGGTGTGACCTTTGCCCTTTGGAGGAGGAGTCCTGGAAGTGATGATCCGGCCCCCACAGATATAGCCCTGATCTCATCATCATCCAGTCTGTCTGGGATGACATGAAGAGATAGACGGATTGGAGCAAGTCTACATCCACAGAAGATCTGTGCTTAGTTCTCCAAGATGGCAGCGGGAACAACCTCCCTGCCCAGTTCTGCCAAATACTGTCTGCAAGTACCGAGAAGAACTGATGGAAGGCAAAGGGCAAAGGTCACACCAAATATTGATGGGATTTACATTTCTTCTTTCATTTCATTTTGATAAATGACATTTCTGAGAGCATTCTTACTATGTTCCATTTTTTCCAAAAACTAAACTTTTACATAGTACTGTATATAAATATAAAAATATATATAGACCTATTTGAAATATAGTTTTATTAGGCCGCAGGGTAGTGTAATGCGTGTGATATAATATATATTAGGATGTAATATTCTGGTTACTTATATATCTTAAGCTAGGATGTGGCTTGTCAGATTAAATTGTACATTAGTAATAAGTGTGGAAGACAAGTATGAAATTTTAATTTGATGGAAGAGTATAAGCCGTCAAATGTCATTCACAATTCATATAGAGGAATTGACATTTTAATGTACTTTTTAACCCAGATTTGACTGCGTGAGTTATAAATGACAAGACGTTAAAATGAAATTGCAGCCGTGTAAAGACGCACTGGATCTGATTATTATTACTATGACTATTATTAATATCATCTGATTATACTATTATATTATTATTTATATAATTACTGACTAATATTAATATCTTCAAATTATACTACTGTATTATATTATTTATATATTTTATTATATTATTACTATGACTCATTAGTATCACCTGATTATGCTATTATTAATTTTATTATATTATTACTATGGCTATTATTAATATCATCTGATTATTCTATTCTATTATTATTTATATGTTATATTATTACTATGACTTATTAGTATCACCTGATTATTCTATAATATTATTAATTTTATTATATTATTACTATGACTTATTAGTATCATCTGATTATGCTATTATTTATTGTATTATATTATTACTATAGCTATTATTAATATAATCAGATTATTATTATTATTATTTACATTTTATATTGTATTATTTGTCATGTCTATAATCCGAGCGAATGGTTTTCTTATACACAGCTCAAAATCTATAAATGTCCAAGAAATCTTCCTTAATTTGTAGCAAAAAAAAAAAAAAAAAAAGTGCAGATTTTGGCTGGGATTTGCCATGGGCGGCAGGTTGTCAACTGTGGGCATCCTGCAGCGCACCCCTCTTGTGTGGCCTTAGCTTTAGAGACTTTTTTAGTTCACCTGACAAGGGGTGTGGCATGCCTGAAAAGGGTGGGGCTTAAGATGCGACATACTGGTGCAAATTTCTGACAAAGTAGATTATATAAATTTAGACTAGGATTAGGATTAGTAAATCTGCCCATAGACTTAAAAAGGTTTTCCCGACTATCAACACAGATCCCCTATCCACACTGCTGAGACCCCAAAAATCACTAGACCAGGGGACCCAAGCTATTTAAACCCCATAGACTATGGAGCTTCAGGGAGGATGCCGACCACTACAAACTCCTCACCATTGCATGACCAGAAGACCATGATGAAGTGCCAGATGCTGCGAGGGAGACCAGATTTCTATACATGATTCAGGGGGCAGCCATCTTGCCTGGGCTGCTCCTCTTATGGGGTTACTTATGGGGTCTGTTCAGAGGTCCAATTCATCCACGAGGGCTTGGTCTGGGATTTCATTGATTTAAGGTGTCGGGCGTGAGATCTGAGTCAATTTTGGGATCTGTATTTATATAGGTGTCCTGTGTGGGACCTGAATTATTTTTGGGGCTTCATCTGGGGTCTGAATTTATTTAAGGGTATGATCTAAAGGCTGAATTAATTTCAGGGTCTGGTTTGAGGTCTGTAGTAGTTAAAGAGGTACAAAGGATAACCCGCTTTTTGCACAGAGGCCAGGGAAGGTGAAAAAAAAAACCAAAAAAAAAAACAACAACATTCTCACCTGCTGCTCCAGGGCCTTCTTTTGGCAGCAATCCCCGCCGCACGTGACCGCTGAGGTCAATCAGCAGCCTTAGTAAAGGAACTGGAATGTCACTCGCAAAGTCACCTGTGATGTCCTGTGTCCCATACAGGCGAGCATGGTTTTTTTTTGTTTTTTTTAAGGTCTTGCCTGGGATCTATATTAGTTTAGAGGTCTAGGCTTGTAGTGTCCCCGAAGGATCACTAGTAATGGACTGTTACCTACACTTTAACCCCTTCAAGACCGAGCCCAAAAATGCGTTAAGGACCAGGCCTCGTTTTTCAAAACTGACATGTGTCACTTTATATGGCAATAACTTTGAGACGACTTAACTTACACAAGTGATTTTGAGACTGTTTTTTCGTGACACATTGTACTTCATGTTAGTGGTAAACACTAATGAATATTTTTGTATTTATTTATAAAAAAATAGGAAATTTGATGGAAATTTGGAAAAAAAAATCGCAATTTTCAAAATGTGAAATGCTCTGCTTTTCAGACAGATAGTCATATCACCCAAATACATTAATACATATTATCTACCATATCTCTGCTTTATATTGGCATCATCTTTTAATCGTCCTGTAATTTATTTTGGATGTTATAAAGCTTACAAGTGTAACAGCGATTTTCCAGATTTACAAGAAAATTTCCCAAACTAATTTTTTAGGGATCACTTCAGTTCTGAAGAGGATTATAAAGGCCTATATATTAGAAACCCCCATTAATTATCCCCTTTTTCAAAACTGCACCCCTCAAATAATTCAAAATAACATTTGGGAAGTTTGTTAACCCTTTAAGCATTTCACTGGAATTAAAACAATATGGAGGTGAAATTTAGACATTTAATTTTTTCCCACTAATTCCTTAATTTAGCCCTAAAATTAACACATTCACAAAGGGTTAAAGGAGAAAATGCATCTCACAGTTTGTTATGCAATTTCTCCCGAGCACGGAAATACCCCACAAGTTGGTGTAAACTGATGTTTGGGCGAATGGCAGCGTACGGAAGGGAAGGAGCGACACTGGGCGTCTGAAAAGCAGATTTTGCTGGAATAGTTTTCAGGTGCCGTGTCTCATTTGCAAAGCCCCTAGAGTACCAATACAAAGGAAAACCCCAAAAAGTGACCCATTTTGGAAACTACACCCCTCACAGAATTCATCAAGGGGTATAGTGAGCATTTTGACCTTACAGCCGTTTCACAGATTTTGCTAACACTGGGATGTATAAATGAAACATTACTAAAATGTCACTTTATCCCCAAAGTTTTCATTTTCACAAGGGGTTAAAGGAGAAAAAGCTCCACACAGTTTGCAAAACAATTGCTCCTGAACACGGCAATACCCCATATGTGGTCGTAATCTGCTGTATGGGTACATGGCAGGGCTCAGAATGGAAAGAGCGCTATTTGGCTTTTGGAAGGCAGATTTTGGTGGAATAGTTTTCAGGTGTCGCATTTGCAGAGCCCCCAAAGTACCAATACAGTGGAAACCCCCTAAAAGTGACCCCATTTTGAAAACTACACCCCTCACAGAACATATCAAGGGGTATAGTGAGCATTTTGACCCTACCGCTGTTTCACAAATTTTATTAACATTGGGACATGAAAATGAAAAATTACTTTTTTTCCAATAAACCGTCAATTTAGTCCCAAATTTTTCATTTTCACAAGAGGACAAAGGAGAAAAAGCTCCCCAAAGTTTGTTACACAATTTCTCCTGAACACAGAAATGCCCCATATGTGGTTGTAATCTGCTGTATGGGTACATGGTGGGGCTCAGAAGGGAAAGAGCGCTGTTTGGCTTTTGGAGGGCAGATGTGGCTGGAATAGTTTTCAGGTGCCATGTCGCATTTGCAGAGCCCCTAAAGTACCAGTACAGTGGAAACCCCCTAAAAGTGACCCCATTTTAGAAACTACACCCCTCAAGGAATGTATCAAGGGATATTATGATTTTGAGCCTAAAAATGCTTCCCAAAAATTAATGTACAAAGTGAAAATTAAAGTTTTTAAAGAAATATCCAATTTCAGTGCCACTTTGTGGCATCAGAGACATGAACTCCTAAAACTATTAAGTGGGCTATCCCGGGGACAAAAAAATTAAATATGTGGGTATAAACTGCTTGGGCACACAGCAGGACTCAGAAGGGAAGGAGCACTGGTTTTTTTTTAGCTTTTGGAGTACTTTCTGGTCGCCATGTTGTTTTTGCAGAGCCCTGGAGGTGCCAGTAAATTGGAATTCCCCAAGAAGTGACCCCCATTTTGTAGGGGCGATTTTAGGGTCTCTGCAAATGTGACATGGCGTCCAAAAAAACAACAATCTAAATATGCGCTCCAAAAGCACATAGCGCTCCTTCACATTTGCGCCCTGCTGTGTGCCCAAATGGCAATTTATGCCCACATGTATGACACTGGTGTACCCAGGATAACGTACTTAATGCCATATGTGGGTATAAACTGCTGTTTGGGCACAGCCGGGCACAGAAGGGAAGGAACGCTATTTTGGTTTTTGGAGCACAGTTTGCTTTTTGGACACCATGCCACTTTTGCAGAGCCCATGAATTGCCAGTAAAGTGGAATCCGCAGACATGTCACCCCATTTTGGAAACTACACCCTTCAAGGAATTTATCAAGTGGGGGCATTATTAACCCTTAAGTGTTGCATTCTTTTAATTTCCAGAAATGAATGCGCAGCTGATAATGAAAAGTTAAAAATGAAATTTTTCTATAGATACGCCATTTCAGTGCCCAATATATTGTGCCCAGCTTATGTCTGCACAGACACACACTCCAAAAACTGGTGAGCGGGGATCCCGGGCACAACAGCTTTTGGAGCGTTCATCTCTGATACAAGCCGGGCACAACATATTACGCACTGAAATGACGTATTCCTGGAATAATTGTCATTTTCACCTTTCACCATCAGCTGCGTATTCATTTATGGATAATAAATTATAACAACACTTGGGGGTTAAAAATGCTCACTGTACCCCTGGATAAATTCCTGCAGGGGTGTAGTTTCCAAAATGGGGTGACATGTCAGGGGATTCCACTGTACTGGCATTTCAGCTCTGCAAAAGTGCAATGGTGTCCAAAAACCAAATAGCGCTCCTTCCCTTCTGTGCTCGGCTGTGCCCAAACAGCAGTTTATACCCACATATGACATTAAGTACGTTATCCTTGGTACACCAGTGTCATACATGTGGGTATAAACTGCAGTTTGGGCACACAGCAGGGGGCAGAAGGGAAGGAGCGCTATGTGGCTTTTGGAGCGCAGATTCAGATGTTTGGGATCTGGATGCCATGTCATGTTTGCAGAGCCTCTAAAGTACCAGTAAAGTGGAATCCCCTAGGGAATGACCCCATTTTGAAACGTGCACCCCTCAAAGAATTTATCAAGGGGTGTAACGAGCATTAGTATCCCAGACGTGACTGCACAGCGGATGGGGAAAAGTGAATATGTAAGCTGTGCGTAGAACATTGGGTACACTAAATTCCCTACTATTTCCCCAGTAGTTCCTATTATTGGGGGGGGGGGGTCACTCTGGGGGTCACTTCTGGTTTATTATCCCTCGTAAGCTCTGAATCTGGGGTGTACCCTAATATCCGCTCGCACAGCTTATACATTCCCTTCCTGCCGCAGCCAGTTATGTTCTAATGATTTGGCGATTTTTTGGGGGGGTTTTTGTCTTCACATTGTACGAGCTATATTTTCTTTATTTCTCTGGTGATGTCGCCATATGAGAGCTTGTTGTTTGCAGAGTGAGATGTATTTTTTAATGACATCATTTTTAGGTGCTTACAACTTATTAAATAAATTTTATTAACTCTTTCTTGGTGGATTAAAAAACAACCCCATCAATTCTGGAACTGCGTTTTACCGTTTAACTTTTTCACCATGCAGCGTAGAGCATAAGTAACATGTTACCTTTATTCTGCGGGTCGGTACGATTACGGCGATACCTCATTTATACTGTTTTTTTATGCAATACCAATTTTGCAGAACAAAAACCCATTTGGGGACATAAATCAATTTTTTTTGCATCGCCATCTTCTAAGATGCATAGCATTTTTATTTTTCAGTTTAGAGAGTTGGTTTAGGGCTTATTTTTTGCGGGACAACCTGTGCTTTTTATTGGTACTTTTTTGGGGTACATATGACTTTTTGATCACTTTTTATGGCATATTTTGTAAGGTGAGATGGCGAAAAATCATTACTTTTGGCGTTTTTTTTTCCCCGACGTTCACCGTGTACATTAAATATGGTTTCATTTTTATTGTACAGGTTGTTACGGACGCGGCGATACCAAATATGTATTGTTTTTATTAATTTTTAGGTTTATTTTTTATATAATTCATTTTATATATGAAAAGGGAATTTTTGGGGCTTTATTCTTTTATTAATTTTTTTCACATACTTTATTTATTTTTTCACTTTTTTTTTACTTTTTGATGTGTCCCATTAGGACACCTGAGCCAGAGATGCTTTGATCTCTGGCTCAGTACTATAGACTGCAAGACACGAGCACGCAAGTGTCTTGCAGTCTATACAGGAAGTCAGCTCTATGGAAACACAGCGCTGACTTCCGCAGGTCTCGGCAGGATCAACCAGGTAGTGGGGTCTCCAGGCAGCCTGGGGTCACTGGGCAGACCCCAGGCTGCAGATTATACATATCGGCACCCCCCAATCTCGCCGCGGGGGGTGCCGGGGGGGGAGGCAAGATGGCGGAACCCCTTGGATGCCGCGGTCATGTTTGACCATGGCATCTTAAGGGTTAAACAGCGAGGATCGGTGTTACCACTGGTCCCCGCTGTTGCAGTGGGAGCCTGGCTGTAAAATACAGCCGGGCTCCCGCGGTGATCGCACGGGCTCTGCTTCTGAGCCCGCGCGATCACCGTCACGTACCTGTAGGTGGGGATGCGGTAACTAACCACATTCTCCCACGTACATGTACGTGAGAATGTGTGAAGGGGTTAATATGTTATAATTAGAGATGAGCTAAGTTTTCAAAAATTCGATTTGGCAACTTCGCCGAATTTCGCGATATGATTCTATTCGATCCGAATTAAATCGTACCAAAAACAGCTATTTATTGGCTGCAGAGAGTCGGGGTGGGCGGCAAAATGGCAGAAACCCTTGGATGTCACGGTCATGTTTGAAAAACCCCGGATCGGTTATGGAGCAGGGTGTTAGGTATCAGTTACAGCTAACACCCTGCTCCATAACCGATCGGGGGATTTAACACCTTGGATGCCGCGGTCAAACATGCCGTGTGCACTCGCGAAGGGGTTAAAGGAATGTGGCATCACAGGGATGGCTGCTGATTGGCTGCACGCATGGCATTTTGGGTGATCCCGCGTTCCCAGAGTTCCTTGCCCCATGTAGAGCAGCCATTTTGAACTAAATGTGAATCGTTACCACGAAGCGTGAGGAAATTCGGATTCGATGCAAATCAAATATTTCCTGAATTTCGGATGGAATTCCACTTCTGCAGCTTCTATTCGCTCATCTCTAGTTATAATTCTGTTTGAGGCTAAGGCCCCCGTAGTGAGCCGCAACAAAAAAGCTACCGACTATTATTTCCCATCCTCCCTGTCTTCATCCTCTAGGTTGCTGCAAGCTCTTAATTCATTTGTAGTTGGACATCTGAATTCATTTTTGGGCTCTGATCTGGGGTTTGATGCCTTTGTAGCCACCATTTTGTACTTACAGTGGTGAAAAAAAGTATTTAGTCAGCCACCAATTGTGCAAGTTCTCCCACTTAAAAATATGAGGCCGGCCTGTAATTGTCATCATAGGTAGACCTCAACTATGAGAGACAAATGGTGGAAAATAAGTATTTGGTCAATAACAAAAGTTCATCTCAATACTTTGTTATATACCCTTTGTTGGCAATGACAGAGGTCACACGTTTTCTGTAAGTCTTCACAAGGTTGGCACACACTGTTGCTGGTATGTTGGCCCATTCCTCCATGCAGATCTCCTCTAGAGCAGGGATGTTTTGGGGCTGTCGCTGGGCAACACGGACTTTCAACTCCCTCCAAAGCTTTTCTATGGGGTTGAGATCTGGAGACTGGCTAGGCCACTCCAGGACCTTGAAATGCTTCTTACGAAGCCGCTCCTTCGTTGCCCTGGCGATGTGCTTGGGATCATTGTCATGCTGGAAGACCCAGCCACATTTCATCTTCAATGTCCTTGCTGATGGAAGGAGGTTTGCACTCAAAATTTCACGATCCATGGCCCCATTCATTCTTTCATGTACACGGATCAGTCTTCCTGGTCCCTTTGCAGAGAAACAGCCCCATACATGATGTTGCCCCCCCATGCTTCACAGTAGGTATGGTGTTCTTTGGATGCAACTCAGCATTCACTCTCCTCCAAACACGACGAGTTGTGTTTCTACCAAACAGTTCTACTTTGGTTTCATCTGACCGTATGACATTCTCCCAATACTCTTCTGGAACATCCAAATGCTCTCTAGCAAACTTCAGACGGGCCTGGATATGTACTGGCTTAAGCAGGGGGACACGTCTGGCACTGCAGGATCTGAGTCCCTGGCGGCGTAGTGTGTTACTGACGGTAGCCTTTGTTACGTTAGTCCCAGCTTTCTGCAGGTCACTCACTAGGTCCCCCCGTGTGGTTCTGGGATTTTTGCTCACCGTTCTTGAGATCATTTTGACCCCACGGGGGTGAGATCTTGCGTGGAGCCCCTGATGGAGGGAGATTATCAGTGGTCTTGTATGTCTTCCATTTTCTAATTATTGCTCCCACAGGTGATTTCTTCACACCAAGCTGCTTGCCTATTGCAGATTCAGTCTTCCCAGCCTGGTGCAGGTCTACCATTTTGTTTCTGGTGTCCTTCCACAGCTCTTTGGTCTTCACCATAGTGGAGTTTGGAGTGTGACTGTTTGAGGTTGTGGACAGGTGTCTTTTATACTGATAACAATGTCAAACAGGAGCCATTACTACCGGTAATGAGTGGAGGACAGAGGAGCCTCTTAAAGAAGAAGTTACAGGTCTGTGAGAGCCAGAAATCTTGCTTGTTTGTAGGTGACCAAATACTTATTTTCCACCATAATTTGCAAATAAATTCATAAAAAAATCAGACAATGTGATTTTCTGGATTTGTTTTCTTATTTTGTCTCTCATAGTTGAGGTCTACCTATGATGTCAATTACAGGCCGGCCTCATCTTTTTAAGTGGGAGAACTTGCACAATTGGTGGCTGACTAAATACTTTTTTTTCCCCACTGTAAATGACTGTGTACCACTGTTTGCATTTTTTTTTCCATCCCACCACTACATTGTGTTGTTCTGCAGTTTGGAGATGGGCCATAGCCCTGATCACCTTGTGGACCCTAGTGTGCAAGGAGGGACTGGGACTGGGAGGACAATTTTGGACAGACCTCATAGCTACAATCCGTCCTACAAGGTTGGACACTTTTTTTGTAACCTGGGCATTGAGACATGCAGCACACTTTTTGGAGGCAACTGCCCCAGCCCGGGGAACACTGACTAACCCCAGGGAGTACCATCACACCATCGTTGTGCCTCCATTTTATGGAAGAGTTTCTGTATGCGTTACCTGCATTTCTTACAGTAAAACATTCTTACACTGCTAAAAACTGGCTCCCGAGTCCTTTATCCTGCATTCACCATCAAGGGCACTCCAACCACCATCAGGCTCAGGGAGGCTTTCTCTAGGGAAGTGCTCCTTCTAACACCGTCTTCTACACTACCGGCCTGTTTTGCACTACCCCAATACTGGTTGAGGGTCTGGTAGAGATTGTTGCTACTGTGACAACACCTACTACTACTCCCAACCTCTGAATTTTTCCCAGCGAGCTGCTGTGGATGGATTGTGGCTATAAGCGCTGCCTGCCAAGTTGGACTGAGAAGGACAGGGAATGTACCAGGTGGAAGAGGCAGGCGAAGGCAGCTGAGGGGTGCCCTCAATATAAACTTTCTATGCCCTGCATTTATGTATATGTGTATACACCACAGTGGTGACCTACCTAGTCTCTATTTTAGAGTAACATGGCCCCCACCTACCATGGCATAGGGGCCCCCTCAAGCGCCAGGGCCATGTGTGACTACTCCCCCTGCACCCCTTATAGCTTTGCCCCTGCCACTAGATTTTTCTCTTGTAGTTCTCCATGTTTGGATGCAGCTACTGGGGAGAGATTTAATATTGCTGTTGTCTAAGTACATTGAGACTTCAGGAGAAGCAGCGGCGGGTGATTCATGTTCATGTAGCGGAATATAACGATTGTATCTGAAGCCCCAGTGCGCCATTCTCATTTCACTCAAAATAAAAAACCAAATGTATCTGTGTCAGTCAGTGCCCTTCTGCTGTACTCAGAGGTATCAAACAGGCGACAATTATGATTGGGAGGTGATTGTGTCACATTGCTACAAAGTTTATTGCTTGCCGGTGTGTTTGGCAGTAACACATTCCCTTTCATATTACTCTTTATATCATTGTTTGCCTGTGACTGGAATAATCAAATGACATCAAACTCTGTCAAATTCAATTTACACAATTTTTCTCTGACGCCGGCGGCTTCTCGCTGTGTATTCGGGATTTGTAAATTATACTGCAGCCGCGAAACGCTTCGTATGATTATTATTATTAGTAATAATAGGCTATATGGGTAAGGCGGCGTTCACAACACACGTGTGGTGTATGTTTGCTGTAAACGGTGAGAAAATCTCCCGATATACACTCATTGAAAAGAAAATACCACACCAAGAAGAAGTTGGAATCTTCTTAGTGAGATGTGATGATGATCTATGGAAGTGGCAACAATATTATAGCCAAAGGAGATTGGGGAAAACTGGACAATTGGGTGCAGGCTCTAGGACCCTGTTGGCACCTCTAGCCTGGATACAAGATGAGATACGGCAGGACATGGAGGTATACAGGTTCTGTATGGTATCCTGCAGTACATTTACCACAGATGTTACAGCTGGGCCTGTAGCCTGGATACAAGATGAGATACGGCAGGACATGGAGGTATACAGGTTCTGTATGGTATCCTGCAGTACATTTACCACAGATGTTACAGCCGGGCCTGTAGTCTGGATACAAGATGAGATACGGCAGGACATGGAGGTATACAGGTTCTGTATGGTATCCTGCAGTACATTTACCACAGATATTACAGCTGGGCCTGTAGTCTGGATACAAGATGAGATACGGCAGGACATGGAGGTATACAGGCTCTGTATGGTATCCTGCAGTACATTTACCACAGATGTTACAGCTGGATCTGTAGTCTGGATACAAGATGAGATACGGCAGGACATGGAGGTATACAGGCTCTGTATGGTATCCTGCAGTACATTTACCACAGATGTTACAGCTGGGCCTGTAGTGTGGATACAAGATGAGATACGGCAGGACATGGAGGTATACAGGTTCTGTATGGTATCCTGCAGTACATTTACCACAGATGTTACAGCTGGGCCTCTAGCCTGGATACAAGATGAGATATGGCAGGACATGGAGGTATACAGGATCTGTATGGTATCCTGCAGTACATTTACCACAGATGTTACAGCTGGGCCTGTAGTCTGGATATAAGATGAGATACGGCAGGACATGGAGGTATACAGGCTCTGTATGGTATCCTGCAGTACATTTACCACAGATGTTACAGCTGGGCCTGTAGTCTGGATATAAGATGAGATATGGCAGGACATGGAGGTATACAGGCTCTGTATGGTATCCTGCAGTACATTTACCACAGATGTTACAGCTGGGCCTGTAGTCTGGATATAAGATGAGATACGGCAGGACATGGAGGTATACAGGTTCTGTATGGTATCCTGCAGTACATTTACCACAGATGTTACAGCTGGGCCTGTAGTCTGGATACAAGATGAGATACGGCAGGACATGGAGGTATACAGCTTCTGTATGGTATCCTGCAGTACATTTACCACAGATGTTACAGCTGGGCCTGTAGCCTGGATACAAGATGAGATACGGCAGGACATGGAGGTATACAGGTTCTGTATGGTATCCTGCAGTACATTTACCACAGATGTTACAGCTGGGCCTGTAGCTTGGATACAAGATGAGATACGGCAGGACATGGAGGTATACAGGTTCTGTATGGTATCCTGCAGTACATTTACCACAGATGTTACAGCTGGGCCTGTAGCCTGGATACAAGATGAGATACGGCAGGACATGGAGGTATACAGGCTCTGTATGGTATCCTGCAGTACATTTACCACAGATGTTACAACTGGGCCTGTAGTCTGGATACAAGATGAGATACGGCAGGACATGGAGGTATACAGGTTCTGTATGGTATCCTGCAGTACATTTACCACAGATGTTACAGCTGGGCCTGTAGTCTGGATACAAGATGAGATACGGCAGGACATGGAGGTATACAGGTTCTGTATGGTATCCTGCAGTATATTTACCACAGATGTTACAGATGGGCCTGTAGTCTGGATACAAGATGAGATACGGCAGGACATGGAGGTATACAGGTTCTGTATGGTATCCTGCAGTACATTTACCACAGATGTTACAGCTGGGCCTGTAGCCTGGATACAAGATGAGATACGGCAGGACATGGAGGTATACAGGTTCTGTATGGTATCCTGCAGTACATTTACCACAGATGTTACAGCTGGGCCTGTAGTCTGGATACAAGATGAGATACGGCAGGACATGGAGGTATACAGCTTCTGTATGGTATCCTGCAGTACATTTACCACAGATGTTACAGCCGGGCCTGTAGTCTGGATACAAGATGAGATACGGCAGGACATGGAGGTATACAGGTTCTGTATGGTATCCTGCAGTACATTTACCACAGATGTTACAGCTGGGCCTGTAGCCTGGATACAAGATGAGATACAGCAGGACATGGAGGTATACAGGTTCTGTATGGTATCCTGCAGTACATTTACCACAGATGTTACAGCTGGTCCTGTAGATCCTGCACACTCGTAGGTTGGTGACGTCCCAGCTGATTCCATAAATCTTGGATTGATGATAAATCTAGTGAATGGACAGGACCAGGAAGTGCTGTAACCTGGTAGAGAGATTCCTGGGGAACACTTGTGTGTGGGTGAGCATTATCCTGCTGGTGCCAGTTGTCCGCGCTGCCATGAGAGATAACACAGTTATCTCTTAGTTAGTGTTCTCGTATTACTACTATGGGGGACCGAATGTCCTGTGTGAGGGTTTCCCTAGATCATAACACCAGGAGGGGGCACAGTATCGCTCCACAGTAAAGGCAGGAGTGAGGAGCTCACCACAAGGACTCCATAATCCAACCTGACTATTGTCGAACCCAAACAAATCTTATGGTTCCAGTCCGCAGCATTCCGTGTTTTTTGTTTATGACACCACTGCACATGAAGACGACGTAATGGAAGTTCGGACTCCAAATTATGTGAGGTGTAATGAAGGCGCCCCCTGTGCCTGGATGGTGGACGAGGAAACTATGGTCGCTGCTCGTGCCTGTCAGCAGATCATACGATCTGCTGAGTTGACATGTCAGAAATGAAATATGCACATTTATGTACATTTGACCAACAGTTTTTTTTTTTATGAAATTTTTTTCAATTTAAAATCTGCTACCGTTCTGTGTATACAGCCCCTAGGCAGATCTATGTGTCTCCATGTTAACACACTACAAACTACGTGAAACATTTACCTGTGAATGACGTATCCGGTTATTATTCCGTTTGGTTTCTTAGGTGCTATCCATGTGATCTTGATGGCATGTGGACCAATTGCAAAAAGCATCGGTGGGTCAAGACCTTCTGGTGCTGCTTCTGTAGTTACAAAGGATGTGGCACTGCCGACTCCGCAGCTACCTATAATATAAGAAGGACAACCATAAAACTGAAGCCACATAGAGGTACAGTATCCCATAGATGTAATGTGTAAATCCCACAGAATAAACCTCTGTATACCCATGGGTGAAATTGGGCTGCCATATGGCAGGTCGCTATAGACATCTATGGATGGCATGTTATAAATCAGTACAACATGGAGGCCGTATGGACCTATACGATTGTGTATATGA
Source organism: Leptodactylus fallax (assembly GCA_947044405.1). Taxonomy (NCBI): domain Eukaryota; kingdom Metazoa; phylum Chordata; class Amphibia; order Anura; family Leptodactylidae; genus Leptodactylus; species Leptodactylus fallax. The sequence continues at coordinate 1,643,668 of CAMRHE010000006.1, read as the reverse complement.
AGTCCAATATTTTAATCTGTATTTGTCCATTCTCTTACCACTTTGACAAGCTTGTAATCGAAGGGAAAACTCAGTGCCCGGAACCAAATCTTCCAAAATTATAAAGCGTTTTTCTCCCGCTGGGTGAACCTGTGTATCATTTTCACCGCCATCCAGCAACACATTGAAATCCAAGGGAATACTGGGGTCATACAGCCCTGAAAAGAAAGACGAAGCTGATTTGCATATTGACATATGTTTTTATGGTCAGAGAGATGGATTTCCCCTTTGTGGCAGACTGATAGAGACTTGTTTTGAGTTTTAGGCCCCCCCGTTTTGTGTATACAGCAACCATGCAGACACCAATGCAGCTCAATGGCTACAGACTACACTGAAACCTCTTGTGTAGTCTGATCCCACAAGCATGAAATTATACATTTACAGTGAAATAGTGATCTGATCAGTGCATATAGGATTAAACATCATTTCATTTAGGTAAGTGCCGATCGTTTCTGGACATCAATCCATTTTACATCTGTTAAAATGGGCAAAGAGGAAACAAGTCCACTTTTTTTAACTAACCGTTTTTTCTGTTCATCAAAAAAAATGGACATGTGAATACTCTCGTTCAGTCGCATTGTCTTCAAAACGGCCGTGTGAACGCTGTTAAAAAATGGTTGTGTGAATAAGGTCTTAATATATGCATGCTCTTATACTTTTGGTGGATCTGATTGGAGGTGATGCCCTAGAGGCACCATTCTCATTGGAGAAAATATGTAAGGACAAGCCAAAGAGCAGACCTATTGTTTAAATCATATTTTTATCTTAAGTATATTTTTTAAGAATTTTTGGTGTTGCAATTCCAACTCCTGCCACTAAGCCTAAAATAGTTTGTGACATCCTGTTGCTTGGAGATTGGCCATGGTCCATAGACACAATGGTTTGGAGTGACTTCTATGGGAGAGTTTTCTAGGCATGTTCTGTGACCTGTGAAGAGGTCATTATGCAGAAAGGGGAGTAGATAAGCTGTGACATCACCTATTGTGACTGGTGGATTCTGTGTCTTATCTACATATACAGTATGTGATCGCTGTGATCACCAGTGTGCTGTAAGTGAGGTGACTGCTGCAAAGACATCTCCTACAGAAAACAGGAAGACTCAGCATTTTTTTGGCCTAGTGGTCAGAGTCAGAACTGAAGGATTTTTAGGAATTTTTTTTTTTTAGAATACAGATAATATGAGAATTTCTTTAAGAATATGTTTAACATAAAACTGAGCTGAGCTGAGAGGCTGGCCCCTCTGACAGTGCCGTGATATCCGAAACTAGCCGAAACTAAGGGCAACAATATCTCTAGAACCAAAGCATGTACCTGCAAAATAAAATCTGACTGCACCCACAAACTGAATGCAGTATATAACATGCCACATCATAGAGGACATGAAATGTTCCCTTTAAAAAGGTCATGTTTTTTCTCCTAAAATATCTGCTCTTGCATGTACTTGTATCTCTCATAAAAAACAATTCAGGGGCATTTTTTTGTAAAATTCTACATTATGCTCTTCCTCTGTTAATCTCCCTGGAAATGTATGAATAAATTGATAAGGGGTGCTCCTGCGCACTTTCACACTGTTCAGTCAGTGCTGGTAGACTCATATTGTGCAGGCACACACCCCTTTGAGAAGGAGAATGGAAAAACCCAGTAGTCAATTGATTTATACTTCTTCCAGGAGTATTAACAGAGGAACAACACAATGTACAGATGTTTCTGTACTGTTGTTTCATGGGGAATACAGGTATTTACAAAACAAGCCATGTCAAGAAAACATTTTCTCCTAAAACTATGCTTTGTGCTGTTACTCTGTTATTATCCTTGGAAATATGAATAACCAGACAACTAAGTATTACCATTGTTGTTGTCAGTAGGTTGTGTCCCTACACAGTCTGGCTCTGACAGCACATACAGGACAGTGTCAGAGGGTATCAGGACACACCCAGAAATAACAAATCTGGAGCATCTTTTCTTATAGCTCTGCATTATGGTGTCCCTCTGTTAATCATCCTGGAAATGTACAAATAAATTAATTGGGACCTGTTTCTGCACAGTCTCACACTGTCCAATCGGTGTTGGCAAAGTCATAATGTCCAAGGATACACCAGATAGGACACACCCAGTTGTTTAATTAAACATACTTTACCAGGATGATCAACAGAGGAGCAATACAACATAGGTATGTTTCAGAATTGTTGTTTAATTGGGAATACACCTATTTACAAAAGCAGTCATGTCAATAAAGCAGAAAGATCGTCTTTAATGAGGTTGCCCAACTTTGGAGCATACTTTCCCAAAAAATTACGCATTGCACTGCTCCTCTGCTATCATTCCTGTAAATATGAATACCCATACAACTAAATATTACCCTTCCTGTTGCTAGTATGGTGTGTCCCTGGCACTGTCAGCACATACAGGACAATGTCCGAGAAAATCAGGACAGATCCAGAAATACCAAATCTAGAACATCTTTTCTTAGAACTATGCTGTTCCTCTGCTAATCCCCCTGGAAATGAATACATTGATGGGGGGGGGGGGTGTTCTTGCACACACTTACACTATCCAATAAGTTCCGCCAGAGTGATATAGCGAAAGGACACACCAAATAGGACACAGCCAGTAGTCACCATATCCATGCACTGCCAGGAGGGATAACAGAGGGATAGTGAATCTAAGAGATGATGACCCAGAATTGTTATCTTATGGGAATTGCAAGTGTTTAGTAATACAGGCATATCAGGAGAGGTGACAGGTTCCCCTTAAAGTGCCTACAACTGGAGTGTCCCTTTAAGAACTTGCAGCGTTGGTCAACTTGATCACGATCCGCAGTTACTCCCTGACCCCTCTAGAAGAATATGGAGTGCGGTACATGTCTGAGCGAGTGTAAGGCCAGTCGCCTCTGTAATATTTTATGTTCCTCCATGCTAGCGGGGTGCGGGGGAGGGCCCATATGAACCAATTTCTCCTAAGTGTAAATGGCAGCTGTGTTATTTGGTGTCAGATTCACCACCAGTATAATGACAAGCTGCCAAAACACATTTCCAAGCTCAGTAAAGAACAAGGTTGCCGTGCGTTAATATTCCCGGCACAGCGGCTTTCCATAATTTACAAGCGAACGCTGATAGTTTATTTAACATTTATGAACTTACAACGCAACGAGAAATTCATTATTATCCGTACAAATAAATAGCGGAGATTGTGACGAGTCCTCGGCTGGAGAAAGCGGGACACATGTCTCAATAAATGTTTTCTGCGGCAATAACTGGAGTATAATTTGTCAGCGCATCGGAGAGCTGAATAATTAAAGGGAAACTGTAAAGACTCCAATAAATACAATACATGGGTGGATTGCGGCTTGTTTTATGGCGAGCCGGGTATCAGGTCTCCTCCGGTACAAGGCAGGGAGGGAATTTCTAAGACATCCAGTCAATGACTATGAAACATGGATCGGGATTTATTTTTTTACAGGTGTGTTACAATGTTGCTAAATATTACATTTATGAGACTGTAAACGCTCAAAGTGCAAGCCAATAAAATGTAACAATGTTACTCCGAGATCTGCTACATTGTCATTTCTGTGGTAGCCTGCCAGTCAACGGCGAACATAGAGATGGCGAAGACAGAACTGGACATTCTATTATGTATATATTATATACCACCGAAGACCGAAGAGATGGCGCCACATGGTAAAGATAGAACTGGGCGTCCTATTATGTATATATTATATACCACCCAGGACAGAAGAGATGGCGTCACATGGCAAAGATAGAACTGGACATCCTATTATGTATATATTATATACCACCCAGGACAGAAGAGATGGCGCCACATGGCAAAGATAGAACTGGGCATCCTATTATGTATATATTATATACCACCCAGGACAGAAGAGATGGCATCACATGGCAAAGATAGAACTGGGCGTCCTATTATGTATATATTATATACCACCGAAGACCGAAGAGATGGCGCCACATGGTAAAGATAGAACTGGACATCCTATTATGTATATATTATATACCACCCAGGACAGAAGAGATGGCATCACATGGCAAAGATAGAACTGGGCGTCCTATTATGTATATATTATATACCACCCAGGACAGAAGAGATGGCATCACATGGCAAAGATAGAACTGGGCGTCCTATTATGTATATATTATATACCACCGAAGACCGAAGAGATGGCGCCACATGGTAAAGATAGAACTGGGCGTCCTATTATGTATATATTATATACCACCGAAGACCGAAGAGATGGCGCCACATGGTAAAGATAGAACTGGGCGTCCTATTATGTATATATTATATACCACCGAAGACCGAAGAGATGGCGCCACATGGTAAAGATAGAACTGGGCGTCCTATTATGTATATATTATATACCACCCAGGACAGAAGAGATGGCATCACAAGAGGAAGATAGAACTGGACGTCCTATTATGTATATATTATATACCACCGAAGACAGAAGAGATGGTGCCATATGAGGAAGATAGAACTGGGCGTCCTATTATGTATATATTATATACCACCCAGGACAGAAGAGATGGCGCCACATGGTAAAGATAGAACTGGGCGTGCTATTATGTATATATTATATACCACCCAGGACAGAAGAGATGGCATCACAAGAGGAAGATAGAACTGGATGTCCTATTATGTATATATTATATACCACACAGGACAGAAGAGATGGCGCCACATGGTAAAGATAGAACTGGGCGTCCTATTATGTATATATTATATACCACCCAGGACAGAATAGATGGCGTCACAAGAGGAAGATAGGACTGGAGGTTCTTTAAATTAATGTAAATATTACCACCAAGGAAGGAAGAGCTGATGCCCTATAGTGAAGATAAAACTGTATGTCCCATTATGTATATATTATTTACTACCCAGGAAAGAAGACATGATGCCTCATGGCAAAGATAAAACTGGACAACCTGTAACGTATATATTATATACCACCCAGGAAAGAAGAGCTAATGCCCTATAGTGAAGATAAAAGTGGACGTCCTATTATGTAAGTATTACCACCCAGGACAGAAGAGATGGCTCCACATAGTGAAGATAGAACTGGACGTCCCATTATGTATATAGTATTTACCACCCAAGAAAGAAGGGCCTGGATGCCGCCCTTCTAAGTCCCTTTCCTCACTCCCCCAATATATATATTAGAGATGAGTGCTTGTTACCAATTTTTTGGGTTCTCCACCCACGAATCACCATTATACTCCGGGGTCACTTCAGACTCCAGCGTATAATAAGAGAAGGCCCAGGAGAGATACAGAAACATAATAAACCCTGATACTCACCTTACTCTCCTCTCCTGGGCTCTATAAAGGCATCCGGTGCACATTCCTTGATGTCTTTGCTCTTTTTCGGGCCTCTTCTGTGACCTCACACAATCACCACTAAGACCTTTGCTTGGGCCTGAGCGGTCACGTGAGTCACACTGACATCATGACACTTGCTTAATCACCAGCCTTTGTCGTGATGCCGGGGCCCATAACGTCACACAAGAGACCCGTAGAGGAAAGAAGACCCCGGGGAATGTTTTCTCTCCTGGGCTTCCGCTTATTAAACAATTTCCCATTATATTCTTAATAATGTATTATATTTTTATTATATGATATAATTAATAACCTGCCTAAAATTCATAATATATTATGAAGAGATATACCTGGATCGTCCCAAGCCAGGAACACAGTGTATGGTCCCAGGACAGTGATGTTATATGGCACAGGGATCTTCTGTGGAGTTTCGAGAGGCGTATCTACCACATAGATACGGCTGATGTTGCTTCCTGCTTCATTTCGGGCCTCCAGCCGGTAGAAATAACTAGACAATACACAAAAAAATAACGTGAATTAATAGTATTAGACATCTAATGTATCACTTCCACCACAAAAGACCAGACTGAAGCTTTATCTTATAGCAATATAGTAAAGGGCTTGTCCAGTCTAGAAAATCAATTTTCCTGTACCCTATTGGTAACTTCTGAGTTAATAGAGGGGGGTCCTCGTCCTCTGTTCAGGATCCTCATCTCTTGGTCAGAGTGGAGAGCGGATACAAATATGGTCTATGGCTCCGGAGGACTGGCCTGTCCTGCCTAACACAGACCACACATTAATCTAAATGGACACAGTGTAATACCTAATTCCCCCTGTGGTGGTGCTGCAGGGAAATAGAACATTTACTGCCTGGTTTACTCAGAGATTACAGCCAATCACGTTGGGATCAGTTAATTGTCAAGGGACAATTTTAACCCTTTCCTGAAGTGAAGGACCCCTTTAAGAGAAGCTAGAGAAAAGACGATGAGAAAGTAAAGAGACTCCTGAAGAGCCAAACAGAAGACATAACCATCCGGAGAAACACTGGTCATATTGATGCTAGTGGTAAAAATGGTCTTGAGCGGCAGTAGCGGCGACTGGCTCTGTGCTGCGTATAGTACAGGTGTCGGAAGGGGTAGGCGTTGATCTGTGCAGGGGTCGGTAGGATAGGCCTTAAAAAATTACTTCTTGGACAATCCCTTTAAAGGGGTTGTCCGGGATAACTGGAAATCCCTACACTAATCTAAACACCCTCCCTCTCCTACTTTCTAAAACATAATCAAAAATGTATAGTTACCCATATCCCTGGGGTGGTCATGTGACCGCCCCAGGGACATTTTCTGATTATCTGGTGACGATCCGTTTCCCCATTTCCAGAAACGGATCGTCACTACTACTCCCCCCCCCCATTATACTTACCTTCCACGCTTTTTCCTGGGGGGCGGCCCCTCCTTCTTTACTGATTCTGCAGGCGCTCTCCCTTCTCCAAGCGCTGCTCTGCGCACTGCTGCCGATAAACCACCTCTACTGCGCAGCTTCCACGCATGCGCAGTAGAGGTGGATCATCGCTGCACATAGTATATTTAGGGGTCCCATTACAGATTTTGCATTGGGGTTCAGATCCTTACGCTTGCCCATTTTTCCTGCTTCCAATAACCTTCACGACATGACAATTTACTTGCTCCCTAATGTATCTGACCCTTGACAAGTCACCTGTCAGTGGTTTTAATGTTATGGCTGATAGGCGTATACACATAAATATACCAATATAATACGTGACAATAACAGATGTTGACGATTCTAGTTCTATATTGCGCCGCCCCTTTAAATATTGTCTACAACGGGGATTTTTTTCCATCCTTTAAATAGCGTGTAAACTTTTTATTCTCAAGTCTTTTCTGCATTTTTATGGATGATCTCCTCCTTTTATTTCTGAAGGGAAAGTAACCGGCAGTCAATACCCGTCTCTTCAATATGTGCAATGACAAAAGTCCTGCCGGGGATTTTGTCAATGTCTTTTAATGATTAAGCAATAACGATTTTTCCCTTTTTAAAAGAGGAAGTAAAAGTCTTGTTTGTCCCGCACCCCAGATACAATATCATTGTGAATCATGGCCTGAAAGCTTAATATAGATCAGCCTTAAACATTACCTGCTGTTGGGCTGGAGGCCAGCGTCAGTGAAATTCAGATATTCACCACTTCTTGTGGAAATGACTGCCCCGTTCCGTATCAGTCTATACTCAGAAATCATCCCATTGGGCTTCTCCGGTTCCCTCCAATATAGTTCCAGCGCTGATGAATTGATTGTGACGTGGCGAGGATCCTGCCAAACTCCTAGACCGTCAAAAGAGCGAGAGACGCCGTTATTTTGCTCTCATTTACGTGGGGTCTTTACAGATGGTTTTATTGGGTGGTTTATTTTGCTACATTTTTAGATTCTTTTTATATGCCTTATAGAGAGCATGAAAGGGTTAAGACGTTATGGATAGGACAACGCCTTTTTAGATGGCCTATTAGGATGGACAGCCATGGTCAGGACCCCTTTCTATGAGCCGGCGCAGAAAACGTCTACAAATAGTGGATATGCCTGAAGTCTGCATTCTGGCCTCCTTGGGGTAAGTGCTGGACTTACATATTTCTGTCCCATTATATGACAGACCCCTTTGGCTACAATGGCAAAAATTGTTAAAAGGAATGTGTCGCCAATTAAAAAAAAAAAATGTTAACATTTTTTATTCTATTTTCTGTATATGATTATGGGGCGGCCATCTTGTCTGAGCTTCTCCACTTCTCTGATAACAGTATTTACAACATAGTCATAGGCAGCAATAGTCTGGAGCCGACTCATTGAGGTGTATGGGAGAGTTTTCTAGACATGCTCTGTGCAGGAAGGGGGAGGAGATAAGCTGTGACATCATCTATTGTCAGTAGTGATGGAATGATGGGTCAGTGGTGTTATCTATAGAGGTGTTATCTTCTATTGTAATCCTGCCTGTGATGTAAATGAGGTGAGTGCCGCAGTGAAAATTCCTACAGAATTGGCAAGTGTCACTATTATTAGGCTTAGAGGCCAGAGTGAAAATTACAGGATTTATTACTTAAATAATATATATATATATATATATATATATATATATATATATATATATATATATATATATAAAGTGACATATGAAAAATTATTTAAAATATCATCCAAAATTCTCAAAAATATGTTTAACATGAAAAACTGCTCTGGGACTGCCCCAATTCCCACGAAATTCTCCTACATGTTACCGAGTCACATGTTCCACAATCCAAGAAAAAACTATATAACAAAATTGCTACACAAAAAATAATAAATAATGATATCAAGGCATTTAAATGCATACAAGCACTATAGTGTAATATAGTGTAATATAGAGCAAATTCACACAATAAGGTTATAAAAAAAATACATACAAAAATATAAATACATGTAAAAATTACACTGATGATGTATAGAAATAAATGGAAACAAACATTAGAAATAAATAATAACTGTAGTCTTGTAACTCAATAATGCTACATCATCTCCCCACGCAAATTCATGCCTTGAGGAGACATCGTACCGTTTTTTTCACAAACCCTGCAATGCCCATAGGTAATGTTACCTGTCATTTTGCCACATGAATGGACAAAATCCTACATGCAGTTCTTAATGGACACAGATGCGATACAGATATGAACATACCCTTAAAATGTTGCCTCATACCAGGACATCAGCCCCTGTTGATATCTGCTATAACCCTGGTTCATGACGCCACTCCCTGAGTCAGAACAGACTCGAGCAGCCATGTAACACTACATTTACCTTCCAGTGCCCACATTTGGAACAATAGGAAGAAATGAATGGGAATATTAGGATGACATAACTACTATGGCGTCATCTAGCATGGGCCTTTATGCTGGAGTCCTTCTTTAGGTCACATAGGGATGGCCGTTATAAAGCTATATTATGGGGTCCATATCATGACCTCAAATCCAGTCCCAGTGGGTGTAATAACAAACTTACACCTCCATAGATCCCTATGATGCTGATAGCTTGGGTCATTAGATATGAGATGCGGTTGTCATACACTCCCCATAATAAGGACAATGTCCATATGAATAGGGCCTAACACCTTACCTTGCGGAGGGGCTTGTGATGTATAGCCTGAGGCCATCCCACTGCTGTTGCATCCTACAGAAGTACAGACCGTGAGGAAGAAGAGATATTTTGTATATGGCTGTAGACCTAGAGGAATGAAATTAAGAAAAAAAAATAAATAAAAATTGTCCTAAAGGGTCATGAATGAGACATTTATGTGATTATGTAAATAACATATGATAGCGATGACCAAACTATACATAGTAAAATGATTTCAGACTTATCGAGATGAAGAGGAGGAGATAAATGAAGAACATCGGGGCAAACTGAATGTCATCTGCTGAATGTAGAACCCATATGTAATATGTCATGTAAATTCCACAAATAACGTATATTAATGATTTTCCCTCTCTGCTTCTGGACACAGTGTACACCAATCACCATACACCCCTGGTTAGATACCCCATGGGTATCTAGTGTCCTGCAAAGGTACTGTCCGTAGTATCCATGTTTGACTCCTGCTTATGTTATCTGACTCTGAACCTGTTCCTCCTGTCCTGACCGCTGCCTGATTACCATATTGACTCTGTGCCACCTGACCTGACTTCTGCCTGAAATACTGATATGCATGAACTCTGCTTGCCCTGACCTCGGCCTGTCCACTGACCACCTCTTTGCTTGTCCCTTTGGTGATGCATGTTGGTGCCTCTCGACCAGCCTGGGTCACCTATCACTGAATGGAGACTAGTCCAAGGAGTAGTGACATGGTAGTTTCCCAGCAGTAAAGACAATATTCTTAGGACTAGCTCCAAGTCAAATCCGTTCAGTGACTTAGTGGGCCAATAAAAAGCGGCAATAACACAATAACTTTGTTGGAGGCTATTACTTTTGATTTCCCCATACATATACACAACAGGCTGAGTATGCACGTGTAACTTAACATGGAGAGAGAAATAATCCAATGTCACACATCTGACAGCAGCTTATATCCTGCAGAAACAAAGAATTGAACCTATCGAAATCCAACATGCCCACTCCTTCTGCCCTCCAACATCTGCTGTCCATGGACAGTTGCGAGGCCCTTACCATACACATGAAGGTGTTGACCGACTGAACCAAAATTATTGGGTTTGGATGACTTTCTCTCCAGTGTATGGTTAATTAAGAGAACAGTTATCATAAGGTAAAGGTGGAAAAATTTGTGACGTTGAATACTTCTCAAGAACATCTGCCCAAAATGGATGATGGTTGCATGGTAAAACAAGGACAGCCATGAGTTATCTGTCCATTATAATCATTAAAAAGTTCATGTCATCCATTATTTATACCGAGCAACCAAATATAGTACAAGATTGAGAACTGCCGATGGCTCATAGCTCTGGAAATATGGCGGGTACCACTGGGCAACAATGAACATCCTGTCTATAACATAGTTTACCCCGACCACCCTATAATCTCATGCCTATAGGCATCTTCCTAGGTTTGTTTGGCCTTGGTCGCAATTAAAGCCCCCCACACACACGCACTCCATGCTATTTAGAAAGGACCGGTCCTAGTGGTTGATTGACCAGAAGGCTCAGCAGTTGAGGAGATGCGGTGGCATCCTTCCATCCATGCCAATGATGGTACCCTAATTTGATACCTACTGGTTGGACAGATCACTTTTTGTCATACAATTGAGAGTCTCAGTTGACATTACTGCTGGCAATAATAACCTCGAGCATTCTCCGTCCAATGTTACCTAGTCCAGTAGAAGTTGACCCCTTAATTCTATACGTGGCCTACTAAATGAGTTTCCTAAAAGCCCCTCAATCCTGGTGACCCCTCCTGCATTTACCAATAACTATAAATCTGCTCAGCCCTGTAGTTCGATAAATGTAAACTGTATAATGTGAGAACCGTGCAGCAGGAGTAATGTCGAAAGGTAAACGTCAGACCGTAAATTAGCCGGAAATCAACACAAAGCATCGCGGCTGCCAAATCAGCCTGGAATCGTCCTATGATTAGAATGCCGCTTTCTCCATTTGAAGGTGCTTAGTACTATGGATGCTTTCTTTGCGTGACCTTCGGGGAGAGCTACCGCCGGTTGAGGAGACTCTCTGAACCCATTTGCAAAGCACAGCATTTTCTTCCAGGACAAAAACAGGCACCAATTAGTGACAGTCACATTTCTGCCAAAGCCCGGACACTAAATCAAAAGCCACACACAAGCACTCTAAAGTGAGATAAATCAATTAGAGGAAGAAGACGCACACAACAGAGGTGCGGGACATGGCCGGATTTATGACCCACTACTTCATGCGGGCGAGACTTTCAGAGAACCCGAAAACAATGGAGAATGATGAGTGTGAGACAGACGAAATGGGAAGAGATAATAGGATTTAGGTAGAACTCTTCATGGAACCTGGACGGATAAAATGGATCAAAATTTGGGCAACAGGTCAAAAAGAGCTAATTATAACAGAATATAAAGTAACAATAAAGTATATATAAAGTACATAGGTAGATGGGTATATAAGAGACAGATATATATACAGTATATACAGATAAAAGACAAATAATGATACACAGATAGTCATATAGATATATATAGATAGACATGAGATAGGTACTAAATAGATAGATGATAGATTGATAGATAGATAGATGGATGATATTTAGATACAGATTGATAGGTATTAAGATAGATAGATGTGCAAGTTCAGAGTCAGAGTCCATGCACAGGTCAGGGCAGGCAGCGTAGGTTAAGAGTTGATAAAGAGATCTGTAACAAGTAGACAGACAGAATACTACACTGAGTCACTGACAATGACTTCTTTAAGAAGTTCAAGGTACATTATTGCTCAGTCACCCTACTACAGGGGAAGGTGCCTTAATGGGGTTCTCCAGGGAGCCTCTGAATACTTTTAGGAGGTGATCCTGGGGTTCTGGGCTAGATCTGACCCCGGGTCACATGATCAGAACCAGTGCCTGGCCCCTGAGTCGCTATGCCTCCTTCCTCCTCTCCCATGTTCACACTTCACACCATTCCCTGACTTACCCCAACATCAAATCCATGGCAGCCCAATAAGTCCACATCATCGCCAGTGTCAGAAGAGACCTTCTCTATGAACCATGGTGAAAACCCACTGCAGAGAAGCTCCATCTCTAAAGGATTCCAAATCAACACTTCAACCAGTCATCTGAATGGCTGCCATGTGATACTAAATTTCTACCAGTCATCAGAAGGTCCACATTTACAGAAAGTTGTCCCAGATGGGCCCCGCCAAATACCTGGAGAAAACTCATGCAAAGTGCCCTGAAGGCCAGACATCAGTGCTATCTACTAAACTATCTTGGTGCCATGTCGAAAGGTTACAGGAACAATACCCTCTGCTGTGTTTCCAAAAATGTATCTCCCTCTGGTCCGTCTGATTTGTAAGATAATAGTAAGACAAGGTGAAGCAGATTGTAGTGGAAGTATCCTGTAATAAATGATATAAAAGCTCCGCTATTGACAAGCTGCCATGTGCTGTTTGCATTATAGAATCTGAGACGATGATGGTCACCGACCGCGCTCTCCCAGATGTATTGAGCACGGTGAGATAGCAGAGGAGTCCTCCGTGTACTCACAGCACAGATATCACCTGTGATATTAACTCAGGACTTCCGTCTTCTGTTACTCCATGCTGTTTATGAAATCTATAGAGGACTATAAACTATTTATGGATTTCACATGACAAGTGCATTCACCACAATATTTAAGGGGTAAAATAGACATAGCTTCATGTACTAAAAATAAGCAGAAACGCAGATAGCGACTTAGGATGTCCTGAGTCTCTCCTTAGTGATGGGACATACCGGACTGAAACGACTTAGAGGACAACAAGTAACAGGTGTGATAATAGAGATGTGTATCCTCCATAAAATAATAACTCTGGGGCATATTTCCTTATAACTCTCTTTTGTGCCGTTCCTCCATTATTCCTCTTAGAAATTCATTACTAAAATGATTAAGTGGGCGTTAGCATTTCTTTTATCAAAGGGGTGTGTCCCTGAACAGTCTGTTACTTAGAGCACTGATTGGACAGTGTCAGAGTGTACAGGGACACGCCCCAAACTGGTTACATCTAGGAAACCTATAGTAGAGAGAATACATGAAGGAGGGGTTGGGTGGTGCAACACAGGAGACCAACAGTTATTCATTTCTAGGTTATGCTGGGACATGTAGTACCTCAGTGTTCCAGCATATAATTATTTATTACAAGATTATGCTGGGACCTCACTGTTCCACTGTGTATTATTTTCCAGGTTAAACTGGGTCTTGTAGTACCTCACGGTTTCACCTTTCCTCTGTTACCCCACAACCCCTGTTGTTTTTACCTTGGCCATTTTTTGGATGACTATGTGGCAGCCCTGTACATACCTGACACAGTATATTGCTTCTTTCCTGTACTGTTCACATAGATAACTCCTTTTCCAGTCTGGTGAATTTGATACTCTCTGATTTTACCATTTGGCTTTTTGGGGGTGGCCCAGCTGAGATGTAAAGCCGTAGAGTTCACTGTGACAATAACAGGTGGAGAGAGATTTTCTGGGACTCCTTGTTTAATAGCTGCAGTCACCTTCAACACAAAACATAGATAGATATTAGTCAAATAAACCTATTTATCTATCTAATAACTTACATCTATCTAATATCTATCTATCTATCTATCTACAAAAATCCAAGTATAGAGCAGCACCAAAAAAGGACCTCACTTGGTCTGTGGGTGCAACTTCCTAAAGATCCGGCATATGATCCCCAGTAGATAATGCAAAAATGGACAGCACTCCAATGTTGAAAATCAAATGGGTGAAGATTTATTCTATCTATCTATCTATCTATCTATCTATCTATCTATTGTATCTATCTATCGTATCTATCATATCTATCTATCTATCTATCTATCTATCTGTCTTGGTTACATAGTTGATAAGGTTTTAAAAACTCTGTCTTTTCATTCCATTGGATCAGCTAATCGTGGGGCCAAAGTCTGTCCGTCTAATATTAGCCTACCTTAGCACTATGTGAACAGCCGGCTATAGTACATGCCCTCAGCTGGTACGTGTACTCATTATATGGCTGTATCCCACCCTGGTCTTCAAAATGTTTCTCAGTCCCTTTAAACCGTTCGACTCCATCACGTAGAAGTACATAAGAAATGATACCTGCAGTAAGAGCACAGTGAGGGGTTATTGTAAAACATGTACAACTTTTGACAATCTTTATGCAAAACTCAAATCATTGGTTGCATGCAGGATTAAAATCGGTGGAGGCTCCTGGTGAAGAGTTTTGGTGTGGGCCCCATCCTAGTTTTGGGAGCCAGACCTTCTCTGAACACCCATTGCAGCCACATATAGCAAAAGTGATCAAATTGTGGTTTATGAAGACAATGAGCCAACAACGCCATCCACTAAATAACAGCCAGAACCATCACAGTAAAGTTATCGTCTATATCACTGGTGGTCTAAGGTAGTGAAGGGGCTAGTGACAATATTCCTGGTAGTCTGTGTCAGCAGAATCCCTGGTGTTCTAAGGAAGTGAAGGAGTTTATGTAAGAGACAGCCAATGTTGTCTTAAGCTTCATTTGTCTGTATAAACTGTTAATGTTGAATGTATTTCTGTGATTCTGTTCCTTTAAGACAGCAGCCATTGTAATTGTGACATGATGCTGGAGTGAGACCCCCCCCTTTTATGTCAGCCTGCCTGTTCTGCAGACAGAGTGTGAGCAGAGAAGCAGGAAGTGACGAGAGAGAGAGCAGCAGCCATCTTAGCAAGTGTTGTATTGAACTGGTGTGGAGATTTTTCTGTACAGCTAAGCTGTATCTTGGTCCAGAGACAAACAGAGTGTAAAGAGACAACAGGACTAGTGAGTCCACGTGAAAGGAACTGTGCTCAGTGGCTGATCAGTGAGACTGACATTGTGACTGTGTATAATGATACCACAGATAGAGACTCGCAGTGCTGTTGATGTACTGGACGGCACCTGCTAAATCCCGGCTTACATCCCAGCTCAGTGTATGGATTCGGCAGGACTGTCAGTGTGCTGAGTGGAATCTGCTGTTGGATTACATTGCATTCAGTTGGTTTCCCTGTCTGTTAAAGAGGACTTCATTTCTCCCAAGATCCTGATAACCGTGAGGAGAGGACGCTTCACTATAAAAGAAAGGACCGACTTTGGGCCCCACCGCGCGCTTCTACGGACTGTAAGCGGTCCACCTGGACCACTGGGGAAAAGGGGGGTGCACCCAAATGTGAAGTCAGGGTCAGTTAGGGATAGTTTTGAGTATATTGTTCATTCAGTGTCCATACTGCAGAAGTGGACAGAGTAAAAGTAGAAACCATTGCAGAATTTGCCTTGAAATTGTTCATGCTATATTGTATATTTTGCTTGTCTTTAGCCCTGTCATTTTACCTTTAACTAGCCTTTATTAACTTATAGTAAATATATATTTTTTTTTCTTGAACTACCGCGTGTGCGTTCATTTCTGGTTGCGGAGTCCAAACCACCTGCCTTGCTCTCGGTTCACAAATTGGCGTAGTCGGCAGGATCCGCTTACCAGAATGGACGGTGACGCACCCGTTCGGGAGAATGGTGCTGGAGGAAGAATGCCAGCAGGGGCTATAATGAGTCAGTTAGCTAAATTTGATGGCAATAATATGTCAGTGAGTATGTGGGTGGAACAGATACGAATGATACAGCGAATGTACCAGACCGCACCAGAAGTACTAGTAGAGCTAGCAATATTGACATTACAAGGGGATGCTAAGACCACGGTG
Organism: Leptodactylus fallax; assembly: GCA_947044405.1. NCBI lineage: Eukaryota > Metazoa > Chordata > Amphibia > Anura > Leptodactylidae > Leptodactylus > Leptodactylus fallax. The sequence continues at coordinate 1,627,388 of CAMRHE010000006.1, read as the reverse complement.
ATACTGAGGCCATTTGAACAAAGGCAGACATTTGAGCAAGTAGTCCAGATTCTAGAAACCATCTATGGAGAAACTGCATTGCTGGGGTCTCTGCAGGCTCGGTTCTTCCAGAGGGTACAACAGGAGAATGAAAGCCTTCCCCAATATGCAAATGCCCTACAAGAACTGCTCCGAGATATTCAAAGGAAGGAAAGAGGGGGCTCGCCAGCCTTCTGTAACCCTGATCGGACTCTCCGTGACCAGTTTGTCCTGGGGATACGTGACGGCAGTTTAACTGTGACTATGCAGGATTTTATACGACGAGAGACTGATGCTAAATTCCATGATGTACAGGTAGAGGCCATCTCCCGTGCCAATAGTATGGTCCCGAGGCCGCAGACCGCAGTTGGAGTTACTTTGTCACAGGGGGCTAGTTCTGGCTCAGAGACAGTAGAAAAAGGGACGGTTAAAGAAATTCTCACAGTAATGCAGAAACTGCAAGAACAAATGGAACACTTGCACACTCGTTGTGATGAGCAGTCTATGAAAATTGCAGACTTCCAGAAGACTGGAGATGAAAGGGTGAGCCATCCACACCCAGCAAGTCAGAATCACCCACCACCCCGCTGGAGGGGTGAGGATAGGACCTACCGAAGGGGTCCAAATCATTTAGTGCAGTGCTCAGGAGAAATCGAAGGGGCTTACCGAAGGGGCCCAAACAGATGGCCAGAACGACGGGGGATACGCTGCTGGGAGTGTGGACGGATGGGCCACGTTGCTGCTAGATGTCCAGAGCAGCGACAAACTTATGAGAGACCGCCGTTAAACTGAAGTCCCCTGCTGCTGAAGGGCGTGTAGTAGGGGAGAATGACAAGGAGACTATGTGGGGAGAATGCCCTGATGATGACCTGATCGCTGCAAGTCCTGTCATACAGGTGGAAATGGAGGGTATTCCGGTTACCGGGATGATTGACACGGGTTCCCAAGTAACGACCTTGAGTAGAGACTGTTATGAACGGTACTTCCGGCAACATGTGAAATATGATCCCCATACATTCGTACGAGTGGTCGCAGCTAACCAGTTACCAGTTCCGGTCGTGGGAGTGGCCTGGATGAATGTCCGGGTATGTGGCCAAGATCTAGGTAGGAAAGGCATTGTGGTGGTACAGGAGTCACATGAAGTAAAGGTCCCTGTCATTTTGGGGATGAATGTGTTAAAAGAATTAGATCAGATCCTCTTTGAAAAGAAAGGTCACAGTTATTGGAAAGAAACCACCACCCATCGGCCTACTCAAACAGCTTTCCAGCGGCTGATCCGGACATGTGGCTTACAGAAAAGTTCAGATGCACAGCGTCCTCTGGCTCGAATTTCAGTTCCTTTGCATACAAAAGTTACACTGCCACCCAGTCGGGAGACAATAGTGTCCATGCCCGTAGGCACCTGTCGGAAACTAGAGGGCATAGCTGTGTTGGTAGAACCACTGCAGGCAGCCGAAGGAGGTGTTGATCCGCTAGTGGCCCGTTCCTTGGCAATAGTTCGCAATGGAAGAGTACCACTTCGATGTGTAAACACTCAGGACCAGAGTGTGGACCTGACCCCAGGGAGGCTGCTGGCTAACATCTATGTGACTCCGGAGGAAGTAAGGAAAGTAACTCCAATGCAGCTGAAGCCGACTGAAAGGGATGAGTGGACCGTAACTGTGTCCATGGGAGAAGATGAGGAACCCACCTCTGAATGGAATGGCTGTGCAATTCGAGAACAGATGAAGATGGATGTAAGTTCATGTTCTCTGGAATGGGTGCAGAAGGTAGATGAGCTGTTGTGGGAGAACCAAGCCACCTTTGCACGGTATGCTGAAGATTTTGGATGTACCACAGGGATCTACCATGAGATTCCCACAGGAGACACCCCTCCAATTAGAGAGCGCTACCGACAAATTCCTCCACAGTTGTATCAGGAAGTGAAAGAACTGTTAGCTAAGATGCTACAGGGTGGGATCATCCAAGAAAGCCAGAGTCCCTGGGCGGCTCCTGTGGTGTTAGTAAGAAAAAAAGATGGGTCCATCCGATTTTGCGTAGACTATCGGAAGTTAAACGCTTGCACCGTACGAGATTCCTACCCCTTGCCACGGATTGAGGAGTCCCTCTCAGCGCTAGGGAGAGCCCGGTACTTCTCCTCACTAGATCTGGCTAGTGGGTATTGGCAGGTGCCGATGGCCACAAAAGACAGAGAACCAGAATGCTGACGGACTTTCTAGGGTAACTGCCCAGACCCCCACAGAAGACGTGGATCATGAGTTGGAGCATGTGGAGGTGCCCGATTTCAGCAGATTTTCACAGGCCTTGACCGCCACTAATCAGTTTGAGATGGAGGGGACTGAAATGGCTCCTTTCTTTGGTCCCTCACGACAGGAATGGGCACAGATACAACAGACCCATGAGGGGCTGGCGCAGATGATCAAGTGTGTTGAGAAAGGCCAGAAGCCCTGTAGAGAGGAAAGAGAACGACTGACACGTGAGATATTATCTGTTTTGAGTCAGTGGGAAAAGTTGGAGATGAAAAATGGAGTGCTATGCCGAAAGGTCTATTTACCTTCTGAGATCGACATTCGATACCAAATTGTGGTGCCTAGTGAACTGGCTCGCTCGTTGGCAGTTGAGGCTCATAATAAGAATGGACATTTTGGTCATGAGAAGACCTTTCGTTGGTTACAGCGACTGATTTACTGCCCTGGTCTTCGTCAAATGGTTGAAGAAGTATGCCGCAGCTGTCGAACTTGTGAGATCCATAAGGCAATAGAACAGAGAGCTCCCCCTACAAACCATCGTGACCCAGGAACCTTTAGAAATCGTCATGATAGACTATCTAATGGTGGGCCCATCCAATAGCGGACACCAGTATTGCCTCGTAATGGTGGATCACTTCACCAAATTTGCGGTGGTAACCGCCACCAAGGACCAGACAGCTGAGTCAGCAGCTCGTGCTCTGTGCCAAGATTTCATTCGAGTATATGGGTGCCCCCAACGCATCCACTCCGACCAGGGCGCCTGCTTTGAGGGACACGTAATGAAAGAAGTTCAACGTATCTACGGGATAAAGAAGTCGCACACGACTCCATACCACCCTCAGGGAAATGGGGCCTGTGAAAGATTCAACAGAACTCTGCTACAGATGCTGCGGACTCTGGAGGAAGACAAGAAGTTACAGTGGCCTCAGTTCTTGTCTGAAATGGTGTGGGCCTATAACAATCAGGTCCATTCTACAACGGGGTACTCTCCTTATACACTTCTCTTTGGGCGGTCTGGGCGAAGTATAGGAGAATTACAGTTGAATGATGTGGATGGGTTCCCTCCGAGGGATCCAACCTCTTGGGTGCGGGCGCATCGGCAGAGACTTGAGACGATCCATCGATTGGTGCGGCAGCGCCTGCAAGAACATCCCCATCCTGATAAGACCCCAGTGCAAGAAGCACCATTGCAACCAGGCGACCTGGTGCTAGTTCGTGTCAAGAAACCCCAAGGGAAATTGGAAAGCAGATGGGAGGCTTTGCCGTATCGTGTTGTTGGCCGCAAGTATGCGAATGGGCCAGTGTACCAGGTCCAGAAAGAAGGAACTGATTGTGTTCGAGTACTTCACCGAAATATGTTGCGCCTGTGTCATTCTGAAGGGACAAATCACGATGGGCCTGCCAATGTGAATGAGCTCCCACAGTCAGAGAATGGAGGTGCGGAATGGGCCTCCGACGAGGAGGATGATTGTTGGCCGATCCCTGCTCCTGGGGATGTTCCACCTGTGACTACTGTATCTCCGGCCTGTGCCCCCTCTGGTGCGGAATCCGCTGGTCCTTCTCAGCCCATAGCTGCAGCACCCCATAATATACCACCGGTCCTCAGACGGACCACTAGGCCAAATGCTGGTATTCCCCCTGTTCGGTATGCGCAGGATGAGTTTGTTTGGCCTGCCATACATCGGTATACTACCACCCTGTGCATAAAAGTACAACCCTCTGGATATACAGTCATAGGCAGGGACTGCCAATATTAAAGTGGGGGGGGAATATGTAAGAGACAGCCAATGTTGTCTTAAGCTTCATTTGTCTGTATAAACTGTTAATGTTGAATGTATTTCTGTGATTCTGTTCCTTTAAGACAGCAGCCATTGTAATTGTGACATGATGCTGGAGTGAGACCCCCCCCCCCCGTTTTATGTCAGCCTGCCTGTTCTGCAGACAGAGTGTGAGCAGAGAAGCAGGAAGTGACGAGACAGAGAGCAGCAGCCATCTTAGCAAGTGTTGTATTGAACTGGTGTGGAGATTTTTCTGTACAGCTAAGCTGTATCTTGGTCCAGAGACAAACAGAGTGTAAAGAGACAACAGGACTAGTGAGTCCACGTGAAAGGAACTGTGCTCAGTGGCTGATCAGTGAGACTGACATTGTGACTGTGTATAATGATACCACAGATAGAGACTCGCAGTGCTGTTGATGTACTGGACGGCACCTGCTAAATCCCGGCTTACATCCCAGCTCAGTGTATGGATTCGGCAGGACTGTCAGTGTGCTGAGTGGAATCTGCTGTTGGATTACATTGCATTCAGTTGGTTTCCCTGTCTGTTAAAGAGGACTTCATTTCTCCCAAGATCCTGATAACCGTGAGGAGAGGACGCTTCACTATAAAAGAAAGGACCGACTTTGGGCCCCACCGCGCGCTTCTACGGACTGTAAGCGGTCCACCTGGACCACTGGGGAAAAGGGGGTGCACCCAAATGTGAAGTCAGGGTCAGTTAGGGATAGTTTTGAGTATATTGTTCATTCAGTGTCCATACTGCAGAAGTGGACAGAGTAAAAGTAGAAACCATTGCAGAATTTGCCTTGAAATTGTTCATGCTATATTGTATATTTTGCTTGTCTTTAGCCCTGTCATTTTACCTTTAACTAGCCTTTATTAACTTATAGTAAATATATATTTTTTTCTTGAACTACCGCGTGTGCGTTCATTTCTGGTTGCGGAGTCCAAACCACCTGCCTTGCTCTCGGTTCACATTTATATTAGTGAGGAAGTTAATTCCAGTATCCATGTGGTCTTGGGCAGTGAAGGGTTGACATTAGGCTCCCTGGAAGCCCAGGGTAGTGAGGTGGTTATAACATTATCCTGGGCAGTGAAGGAATAATATAAGTATCAGTGTGTGAGGAGAGAAGGACTCACAGGCTTTGCCTACCAGTGGAAGGGAAAAGAAGGACTCACACGCTTTCTCAATAAGAGGGGTGAACAGGACTCATAGGCTTTCTGTATGAGTGGGCAGACAAAGCAGGACTCATGGGATTTCTCTATAAGTGCTGGATGAAGAAGGACTCACAGGCTCTCTATGAGTAGGGGGAGAAGCAGGACTCACAGGCTCTCTATGAGTAGGGGGAGAAGCAGGACTCACAGGCCCTCTCTATGAGTAGGAGGAGAAGCAGGACTCACAGGCTCTCTCTATGAGTGGTGGGAGAAGCAGGACTCACAGGCTCTCTATGAGTAGGGGGAGAAGCAGGACTCCCAGGCTCTCTCTATGAGTGGTGGGAGAAGCAGGACTCACAGGCTCTCTATGAGTAGGGGGAGAAGCAGGACTCACAGGCTCTCTATGAGTAGGGGGAGAAGCAGGACTCACAGGCTCTCTCTATGAGTAGAGGGAGAAGCAGGACTCACAGGCTCTCTATGAGTAGGAGGAGAAGCAGGACTCACAGGCTCTCTCTATGAGTAGGGGGAGAAGCAGGACTCACAGGCTCTCTCTATGAGTAGGGGGAGAAGCAGGACTCACAGGCTCTCTATGAGTAGGAGGAGAAGCAGGACTCATAGGCTCTCTCTATGAGTAGGGGGAGAAGCAGGACTCCCAGGCTCTCTCTATGAGTGGTGGGAGAAGCAGGACTCACAGGCTCTCTATGAGTAGGAGGAGAAGCAGGACTCACAGGCTCTCTATGAGTAGGGGGAGAAGCAGGACTCACAGGCTCTCTCTATGAGTAGAGGGAGAAGCAGGACTCACAGGCTCTCTATGAGTAGGAGGAGAAGCAGGACTCACAGGCTCTCTCTATGAGTAGGGGGAGAAGCAGGACTCACAGGCTCTCTCTATGAGTAGGGGGAGAAGCAGGACTCACAGGCTCTCTATGAGTAGGGGGAGAAGCAGGACTCACAGGCTCTCTATGAGTAGGGGGAGAAGCAGGACTCACAGGCTCTCTCTATGAGTAGAGGGAGAAGCAGGACTCACAGGCTCTCTCTATGAGTAGGAGGAGAAGCAGGACTCACAGGCTCTCTCTATGAGTAGGGGTAGAAGCAGGACTCACAGGCTCTCTCTATGAGTAGGGGGAGAAGCAGGACTCACAGGCTCTCTATGAGTAGGAGGAGAAGCAGGACTCACAGGCTCTCTCTATGAGTGGTGGGAGAAGCAGGACTCACAGGCTCTCTATGAGTAGGGGGAGAAGCAGGACTCACAGGCTTTCTCTATAAGTGGTGGAGAAGAAGGACCCCCAGGCTCTCTCTATGAGTGGTGGGAGAAGCAGGTCTCACAGGCTCTCTCTATGAGTAGGGGGAGAAGCAGGACTCCCAGGCTCTCTCTATGAGTGGTGGGAGAAGCAGGACTCACAGGCTCTCTATGAGTAGGGGGAGAAGCAGGACTCACAGGCTCTCTATGAGTAGGGGGAGAATCAGGACTCACAGGCTCTCTATGAGTAGGGGGAGAAGCAGGACTCACAGGCTCTCTCTATGAGTAGAGGGAGAAGCAGGACTCACAGGCTCTCTATGAGTAGGAGGAGAAGCAGGACTCACAGGCTCTCTCTATGAGTAGGGGGAGAAGCAGGACTCACAGGCTCTCTCTATGAGTAGGGGGAGAAGCAGGACTCACAGGCTCTCTATGAGTAGGAGGAGAAGCAGGACTCACAGGCTCTCTCTATGAGTAGGGGGAGAAGCAGGACTCACAGGCTCTCTATGAGTAGGGGGAGAAGCAGGACTCACAGGCTTTCTCTATAAGTGGTGGAGAAGAAGGACTCCCAGGCTCTCTCTATGAGTGGTGGGAGAAGCAGGTCTCACAGGCTCTCTCTATGAGTAGGGGGGAGAAGCAGGACTCCCAGGCTCTCTCTATGAGTGGTGGGAGAAGCAGGACTCACAGGCTCTCTATGAGTAGGGGGAGAAGCAGGACTCACAGGCTCTCTCTATGAGTAGAGGGAGAAGCAGGACTCACAGGCTCTCTATGAGTAGGGGGAGAAGCAGGACTCACAGGCTCTCTCTATGAGTAGGCGGAGAAGCAGGACTCACAGGCTCTCTCTATGAGTAGGGGGAGAAGCAGGACTCACAGGCTCTCTCTATGAGTGGTGGGAGAAGCAGGACTCACAGGCTCTCTATGAGTAGGGGGAGAAGCAGGACTCACAGGCTTTCTCTATAAGTGGTGGAGAAGCAGGACTCACAGGCTCTCTCTATGAGTGGTGGGAGAAGCAGGTCTCACAGGCTCTCTATATGAGTAGGGGGAGAAGCAGGACTCCCAGGCTCTCTCTATGAGTGTTGGGAGAAGCAGGACTCACAGGCTCTCTATGAGTAGGAGGAGAAGCAGGACTCACAGGCTCTCTCTATGAGTAGGGGGAGAAGCAGGACTCACAGGCTCTCTCTATGAGTAGGGGGAGAAGCAGGACTCACAGGCTCTCTATGAGTAGGAGGAGAAGCAGGACTCACAGGCTCTCACTATGAGTAGGGGGGAGAAGCAGGACTCACAGGCTCTCTCTATGAGTAGGGGGAGAAGCAGGACTCACAGGCTCTCTATGAGTAGGAGGAGAAGCAGGACTCAGGCTCTCTATGAGTAGGAGGAGAAGCTGGACTCACAGGCTCTCTCTATGAGTAGAGGGAGAAGCAGGACTCACAGGCTCTCTCTATGAGTAGGGGGAGAAGCAGGACTCACAGGCTCTCTATGAGTAGGAGGAGAAGCTGGACTCACAGGCTCTCTCTATGAGTAGGGGGAGAAGCAGGACTCACAGGCTCTCTCTATGAGTAGGGGGAGAAGCAGGACTCACAGGCTCTCTCTATGAGTAGGAGGAAAAGCAGGACTCACAGGCTCTCTCTATGAGTAGGGGGAGAAGCAGGACTCACAGGCTCTCTCTATGAGTAGGAGGAGAAGCAGGACTCACAGGCTCTCTCTATGAGTAGGGGGAGAAGCAGGACTCACAGGCTCTCTCTATGAGTACGGGGAGAAGCAGGACTCACAGGCTCTCTATGAGTAGGGGGAGAAGCAGGACTCACAGGCTCTCTATGAGTAGGGGGAGAAGCAGGACTCACAGGCTTTCTCTATAAGTGGTGGAGAATCAGGACTCACAGGCTCTCTATGAGTAGGAGGAGAAGCAGGACTCACAGGATCTCTATGAGTAGGAGGAGAAGCAGGACTCACAGGATCTCTATGAGTAGGGGGAGAAGCAGGACTCACAGGCTCTCTATGAGTAGAGGAGAAGCAGGACTCACAGGCTCTCTATGAGTAGAGGAGAAGCAGGACTCACAGGCTCTCTGAGTAGGTGGAGAAGCAGGACTCACAGGCTCTCTCTCTGAGTAGGAGGAGAAGCAGGACTCACAGGCTCTCTCTATGAGTAGGGGGAGAAGCAGGACTCACAGGCTCTCTCTATGAGTAGGGGGAGAAGCAGGACTCACAGGCTCTCTATGAGTAGGGGGAGAAGCAGGACTCACAGGCTTTCTCTATAAGTGGTGGAGAAGAAGGACTCCCAGGCTCTCTCTATGAGTGGTGGAAGAAGCAGGTCTCACAGGCTCTCTCTATGAGTAGGGGGAGAAGCAGGACTCACAGGCTCTCTCTATGAGTAGGAGGAGAAGCAGGACTCACAGGCTCTCTATGAGTAGGAGGAGAAGCAGGACTCACAGGCTCTCTCTATGAGTAGGGGGAGAAGCAGGACTCACAGGCTCTCTCTATGAGTAGGGGGAGAAGCAGGACACTCAGGTTCTCTCTAGGAGTCCAGACAGCAGTTAAATATATTAACATTGATAACTGGAACGTGGAATCTGAAGCATCATATATACCATTCAGCTTCCTGGGTTCCTGCCAGCTCAGTACAATCACTCCTTCACGATTCTCCGCTACAGTCCATCTTGGGGGGCTGAGTCCTTGAGGTATATCCTGATCGGTACTGACTCTGCTCACATTACTGAAACTGTAGCCAAAACTGTTCCAGGTTGATATTCGATACTCATAGGTTATAAACGGGTTTAGGCCACGGTCTATAAAGAACAAGAGTAGTTAATATGAAAATATATTTCTGTGCCAATCTTTTAGAAATTTTTTGTATCAGCGGGTCTGGTGGAACCCATTATTCCTACAAATTGGGGAGATTTGACATTCCTTGCAATCTATAAACTATCTATTGCAAAGATGGGAGCAGATGAAACCAATACACAGAGAGAGGAACCATTATGAATGATTACATTTTATCCATAGGGCCAACTTTTGCTTTAGTTCAGCTACCTGATACTGACCTAAGACCTGACAATTCCTTATAGGACAATACTGACCATCATGTCCATATAAAAATTTCTGCTTCTAGGTAGTATATATATATATATATATAATTGAAAAACCCTATTTGCTATTTTCATAGCACAGACAAAAAGATGCTAAGAAAAGATGCTCCAGAATTTTTATATTATGGGGAATACAAGTATTTACTAAATTGGGTCAGAAGGGGGTACTGTGTCTTTTGGTGCCTTTTCAGGTCATCGTTTGGTGGAGAAGTTTTCTATGGTGGAGAAAGGAAAACTAACTCTAGTGCCAGCTTTTGGAAGGTAGCTCCTTATAGATCAATTCCTGGTTTACAAGAAACTTAGTGCCATGATCTGGGATTAAAGCCAAAGCAGAATATCTCCTCCAAAAAGTGGAGATATTCTGACCCAGGTCTCTGATATCTCACCCAGTCAGTCAGTACCCTGCTTCAAAAGAGCGGTCTGTGGATGTGTCTCTCTTCCTTTTGGAGGAGATATTCTTCTTTGTCTTTATTCCCTGATCATGTCACTAAGTTTCTGGGAAACCAGGCATTGATCTTTAGGGATCTACCTTCTAAAAGGTGGCACTGGAATGAGTTCTTCTTTTTCCACCAAGGATGATTTATTTGCAAATTCTTTCACTAACAGGTTGATGGGTGATGTAGCACAAAGAGGATTGTTTTTTTAACTTTTATAAATTGTCCATAAAAATGTAATTGTTGTGGTCTATATATGCGGGGTCCCTCTTCACAGAAAACAATGGGAACTACATACACAGCTGCTCAGTACCTCCCCATAGACAACCCATTTAAAAGGGTTGTCTGGGGCAAAAAAAGGCTAACCTGTCAATGGGTTGTGTCTGAAGTGAATTGGGTGAAGCTGCAATACCACACACAACCTTAGAACAAGTGTGGTGCTGTTTTTGGAAGACAGTAGTCATGCTCTTTAAATCTCCTCTAAGTACAGGGCAGTTCTCTTATGGCCATGGTCTATAGGTGGCCCATATATTGTCACTCCAGATTACCCAAAGGAGTAAATGAGAAAAGCTGAGCTCAAATTTGTTATTTTTTTTATTATTATTTTTTTTTTATCATTGTATGATGAGGCAGAGCAATGAAAATATTTTTATTAATATTTTTTTTTACCAGCAAATAAATATTGGTCTGCTCCTCCGGTGTAAACGATTTCCTCATCTGTCCAACAATTGTTCTCGCCTTCCACCACCATACCTTTATGGCTTATTACACCGTTTGTCAGAAAACAAGAATCGGAGGTAGAGTTAAAATGACATTGTCCACAATATGCAGAATCCGCCAATGAGATGGGACACACAACAGCAGAACTGCAACTTTCTTCCTGAGATAAAACATGGAAAGTCATAAAATATGAAAGAAATAATAGTCAAATTCCATCATAAATGACTAAATGTATAAGAAGTAGCCAATATCATAAAACAAGTACATATCATATAAAGCTCTGTTCACATCTGTCTCACAAACTCAGTTGGGAGTTTTGCAGATAGTACTGTATTTTCTCTTTAAAAACATAGAGATAGATAGATAGATAGATGAGATAGATGATAGATAGATAGATAGATAGATAGATAGATGATAGATAGATAGATAGATAGATAGATATGAGATAGATAGATAGAGAGATATGAGATAGTTAGATATGAGAGAGATAGATAGATAGATATGAGATAGATAGATAGATCATATACAGTAGATGAACGGATATATACTGAGAGTAACAAAAGATACATATGGTAGATAGCAGAAAGGTAGGACGATATTAAAATATAGATAGAGAGACAGATAGATGCCAATGGGTATGAACTGATAGATAGAGAAAGTGAGAAAGACAGATATATAGTATAGATATTAGAAAAGTAGTTGAAAAGATAAATAGATAGATAGATAGATGGAATCAATGGATATATACTGAGAGAGAGGGATATAAACTGCAATTATTAGAAAGGTAGAACAATATCAAAAAGATAGACAGATAGAAACATAGCTAGATAGATAGCTAGATAGATAGATAGATAGATAGATAGACAGATAGACAGATAGATAGATTAGAAAGGTAGTAAGATAAATTATGGATAGCCACAGTGAATCAATGGATATATACTGAGAGAGACAAAGACATAGACATTGTACATATTAGAAAGGTAGGGCGATATTGCAAAGACAGATAGATAGATAGATAGATAGATAGATAGATAGATAGATAGAATGATAGGGAAAGAGAGATATATACTGTACATATTACAAAGGTAGATAGATCTTAGAATAGAAGATGGTTACATAGATAGATGTCATTTTATTGCCTATGCTCCAATCACTCATATTATATGACTTCATATCTAACTTTGCATCCCACTGCATCGGTCGCATGATGGAAACTTCTACAACCTCCTTACAGACTGAGTCGGGTTATGTGAGCAGTGGGCAGCCATGGCTTTCTTTAATTACCATGATAAAGCTTTCTGTCGATGGCTTGTCAGAACAAACATGAGTCACTGGATTATATCCAATTCCTTTACAGCATTCCTCTTCCTCGGTAATCTGCTCAGTTTCACAGCATTTTAATGGAATTCCATTATTTAACTTTAGATGTGCTTTAAATTGTCCATTAGGCCCCGGGCAGCAGGTTGTCTCCGACTCCTTCACATAGTCCTGGCCGCAGCAGGACATCCCTACAAAACACAACCACATATAGGGCCGACACAACTCATACATAGAATTATATCAATACACAACAGATCTGTATACTTCTATATGTAGAGTACATTCCCTGTTTTTTTCTTAAAGGGGCTTTCCAGGATCATGAAATCCATCAATATCAGATCAGTGATCTTCTGTATGAAGAGGCTGTAGCATTTGGATGAGTGTAGTAGCCTCATCACTACTTACCAAGCATAGCGCCATACATTGTATAGTGGCTTTATATGGTATTGCAGCTCAGCCCCATTCACCTGATCTCATCATCATCCAATCTGTCTTGGATGACATGAAGAGACAGAAGGATTGGAACAAGCCTACATCCACAGAAGATCTGTGCTTAGTTCTCCAAGATGGCGGTGGGAAAAACCTCCCTTCCCAGTTCTGCCAAAAACTGTCTGCAAGTACTGAGAAGAACTGATGGAAGGCAAAGGGCAAAGGTCACACCGAATATTGATGATATTTACATTTTTCTTTTGTTCACTTAGTTTTTTTTTTTTTTTTTTATTGACAAAGATAATCTATTAACCCTTCTGAAAGCATTCTTTGCAGCACTTTTTCTACACCTGCCTAAAACTTCTGCTGATCCTTTGTGGTCACCAGGGGCATAGCTATAGGGGGAGCAGCAGTAGTTGTCACTACCAGGCCCTGGACCCTAAGGGGGCCCCAAGGGCTTCTCTGACACAAAATATACCAGTATTCCATGGTACAAGGTAAGTAGATTTTGCGCTGGGTCCCAGGAGCTTCGAGTCACGGTTCTGGCTGTTGTAGTCCATCGAATAGTCCCGTAAAATCCCTTTAACCTCATTTCGCTGTTTGTTAAACACCCCTCAGCTCTTTTATACCACAGTTGGAGCCTTAAATTTAAAAAAAAAAAATTTTTTCTGCCAAAGTGTCACTGTCTAAGACGCGCAGCCATATGACGGCCCACTCGAGCCCGCAATATTACCCTTCTCCTCAGATCCGATGACACTTATGACAAATTTCAAGAAACAGATCCTGCACAAACAGCCGTGTAATATAAAAGCTCATAAACGCGATGCCGATAGCTCGAAAGAAACTCTGACAGACGGATAAAAATTTTGATAATGAACTGTTGCAGCTCAGGAAAGAAAAAAAAAAATAGACGACGCGTTTCCATCCCTTTACAGAAAATCCTATCTGTGACAGAATCGGAAACTTCAGCCAAGATTTCGGTCGCCTAACGCAAAATGACTCCCTTTCTAGTTTCTTTAGTAAACCATTACTTTTTTTTTCTTAATTATTATCAACCTTGTTCCGGCGTGATAAATTGCTAATTACTTAATACCCTAATCAGCGTTCATTCTTTGCAAAGATAAACTGTGACAGGGCCATTAATTTAAATAGTAATTTCACTTAATAGCCAGAACGGCGCACCAGATTTTTATGCAGCATTTTCTGAAGACTGCATCCATCACGGAAATATTCTGACATAAAGATGTCTGACATGCACTAACTCACTTAGGGAGAGCAGATGTTGCGGAGCAGAGTTTGATCGTAATTCCCATAGTGCATCACTTCAGCATGAATGAACTGCAAATGCAGAGATAGACAATTGTGCGGAGCTGCATTGTGTAGCCTCTGACCCCTGCCTAATTTATCACATGTACTCGAGCACTTGACTTTTTGATCTGTAACATCGGAGGGGGGATTTTTCGCTCAACCACAACAAAAAAAACAAAATAAGTTCAGGACCCGACAATTATTTCTTCTGTGCAAAACCGAAGCATAAAAAAAATGTATATTTGTGCGATATGTTATTGTGTGGGCGGCGCTATGCATAGATTCGCTGGTATAAAAGATAGGCTTTACATATCATATATTATATATCAAAGCCGTGTTGCCCATAAGCCAGTTTTTGGGTTAAGCCCTACATATTAGATAAATCAGTCCCTCCAGGTAACCAGTAGAGTGCCAGTCACTGACCTGCTTGCCTGTCCACAATTTTAACTTATCCCCCTCATCCACAAGGCTCTCCACAGTGATGTGCCTCCCTACATCTCCTCCCTCATCTCTGTCTACAGCCCTACCCCTGCCAGTGACCTGAGACTAACACCCTCTATAATCAGAACCTCCCCCTCCCATCTCCAAGACTTCTCCTGAGTTGCACCAGTTCCCTGGAATGTTCTATTCCGGACAATCAGATTCCCCCGAAGCTTCCAGAAAATGCTAAAAACACATTTCTTCAGGCAGGACTATCACATTTACTAATCTAACACCTACGCTACCCAAACTAACCCTCCTCTGTTCACCATTCCCACCCCCCACATTTTGCCAAGGGGCATGATGCCTTTATCTAAGTGTAACCCTGTACGTCCAGTCTGGCTCATGCAACTTTATTTGGACAACCTTTAGTCATACAGTATAAATGATCCCCTGTATATGTACGTCCACCTCTTGTGTCCCCCTGTCTACCTTGTAGATTGGATTGTAAGCTCTTACAAGCAAGGCCCTCACTCCTATCTGTGAATTGACTTATTACTCTGTAATGTCTTATTTTGTCTGTACATGAAGCCCATGATTTGTAAAGTGTAGCGGAATATTATTTTCTACTATACAGTACACATACATCGTACCACTAGTCACATATACAGATAGTATTGCTATACGGCACACATATATACAATATACACAATACACACATACATACACACATTACACACATATATAGATATTTAGAAGCTTGCTACACATGCAGTGTCGCAGTGTGAACACTGCTAAAAAGCTTAACTTGTATTAAATTTTATTTCTGCAATTTAACACGTTTCTATGCTATTTGTTGTCCTGGTTCTGATGTAACCTTAAGTGGACTATACCATTGTGGCTGAAGAGAGATAACTTTTACATCCCTTGACTTTAGATCATACTAGTGAGGAGGAGGAGACAGACTAGTCTTAACCCTCCTAAGGAGAGGAGAGTGTTAGCTGGAGCGTCATGGTTAGGCTGATCCAAGCCTGTCAGCTACAAGTCAGGGCCAATGTCAATATTGCAGTCAAGATGGAGATGAGCTGTGTGCTCTGCTCACTTTTTTGGGACTTGAGGGGAATTTTATAAATACCTCTCATATCCTTCAGAGATGTTCCATATATTAAGTTACAACAGCTAGTTACTGCTCTGGCTGTTGTAACTTTCTGTAGTGCAGGCATACTAGGTGCGCAGAGGCAGGCATTCCAGAGATCCACCAATCTGTAAAATTACCTTTAGGCAAAGGCCCCAAGCTGCGAAACGCAGCTAAAAAAAAAAAAAAAAAAAAAAAAACGAAAAAAAAGCATTGCTCTTTTTTCAGTGTTTTTTGTTGAGTTTTTCTCTGCAGATTTTCTTCCCTTATTAAGCCTATAGGTAAAATGCGTTTTCCGCAGGCAAAATTGACAAGACCCCCCGCAACGTGGGGCTTTATCCTTGAACAGTTTTCATAAATGAAGCCCAATGTAACAATAGGGCAGATCTAAACACCCAGCATTAATGGTGCGAACCTACCGTAATTCATTAAGTCTCATGGAACTTATTCAGGTCGGTGCTCTACCCATTTCACTTTATACCCTGGTGGAGGCAGAATGATATGGTGGTACTCCACCCTGGCACCTGTGGCAGACAATCATGCTACAAGGAGCACACCTGCTGAATACTGACCTTTCTGTTCATCATCTGCTGTATATACAATGAGATGCATCAGACACATGACTGTAGAAGACAACTAAAGTTAGTTGCTATGGCGTGATGTCCATGTTAATGTCAAATCATATAGTGGCCATAGGCTTCCACGATCACTTGACATCTCTCATGGTCTCATGGGTCTTATTAGGGGTCAGTAGGTTATACCCTGGGCTCTAGTGCAAAATCTGTAATGAGGCCCCACCCTACCTATCATATGCCATCTATAATACTTGTGTCTTCTTATGAGGCCTTTGGCCCCCTGAGATACCAGGACCTGGATACAACTGTTACTTCGGCACTTCCTATAGCTACGTTCTTACCTACTTCCATTTCCTGATTTGTGTTGACTGAAACATTCATACGGTCACCAAAGACGTCAAATGATATCGGCCACCACAACTCCTTTCTTTTCTTATTAAACCCTGGTCAAGACCATTCAGATCTTCTGGTCAAGACCATTCCCATCCTACGATACTGAAGTATACGATCAACAAAATGCTATTCTATCCACCCATTTAATGTCAACCCACATTTCCTCAGGAAAGTCAAGGAGAAAGTGTATCGCAACAAAAAAAATCTGTTTTCATGAAATCCTGCCAACAATTATTTAATGTGCATGACAGAAGCGAAAGAATGTATAAACACAGCTGGCTGATGAATTACTAATTCAATAAATCTGTAAAACCAATGGTTTACAGCGAGCATTAGAATTAAACGCCATAAGCTTTCGAGGCAGCAGATAAACTACACAGAATATTAAGCCGGGCTCTAATATTCACGACTTTGGACATATTGGCTTGTTTTGCCAGTGCTGCTCATGTGGTGATCACAGATGTGAGAAGAGCAGGTAATGTAAAACTCATCGTAAAATCCAAGAGTTTTTGTTATGGGTCAAGCTTTAGATGGTTAAAGATACTATAGACATTGAGGGACTGTGACGGAAACAGCAGCTCAGAAGACGTTGTTGAAGAAATGTCTTGTTTATTGGCAGTGCTGCTCACGCGGAGGTGGCAGATGTAAGAAGAGCAAGTATTGATTAAAAATGATAGTAGAATCCAAGAGTTTTTGTTATGGGCTAGGCTATAGATTGTTAAAGATAGTATGGACATTAAAGGACTGTGATGGAAACACCAGATGAGAAGACCTTGCTGAAGAAACATCTTGCTTGTTGACAATGCTGCTCACATGGGAATTGCAGATGTAAGAAGAGCAAGTATTGAGTAAAACTGATCACAAATTCCAAGAGCTTTCTATGGACCGGGCTCTGGATTGTTCTACATTATTGTAGATGCTATAGACAGTTCGAGACTATGATGGAAAAAAGTAGTTCAAAAGAAGCCATAGATTCAACATCTCACAGGGAAGTGTCCTGCATCCTCAATAGAGATGAGCGAATTGAAGCTGACGAAGTGGAATTCGATCCGAATTTCAGGAAATATTTGATTCGCATTGAATCCGGATTTCCTCATACTTCGTGGTAACGAATTGCACAGCTCCGACTGGGGATTTTAACCCCTTGGATGCCGTGGTCAAACATCACCGCGGCATCCAAGGGGTTCCGCCATGCTACATGTCCCCCTCGGCACCCCCCGCTGTGATTAAACATAAAAAAATACTGAAATACTGATAATCACCTGTCCTGGGCTCAGCACTCTGGAGCTCTTCCAGTCGGTGACTGAGGTCCTGCTCCCCATATGATTGGGCCCCAGCAGTCACGTGGAGCACGCTGGCGTAATGACATCATCGCACCCCCATGTGACCGCTGAGGCCCAATCACAGGCCCCAGCAGTGACGTCTGGGGAGCAGGACCTCAGTCGCAAGGAAGAAGAGTGAGGAGGACGCAGGCAGCCAGTTTCCCAGGAGAGGTGAGGTAAGGTGAGTATAAGTGTTTGTTATTTTTAATCACTTCCGCTGGGCCGCTAATTATTATACTCTGGGGTCTGAGGAGACCCCAGAGTATAATAATAGCACCAGCTCTAAGGGGGGCGCTTTTTTTTTTTTTACATAGGGGATTGAAGCAGTGATACTCTGATCGCTGCTTCAATAGGTATATGCTGCAAAACACGTATATTGCAGTGTATAGGAGGCTGTCAGCCCGCGTAGATGCATATGCTGACAGTCTCCATTCAAGGCAGGATCAACCAGGTATGCGGAGGGTCAGCGAAAATGTCGTGGGGCGTTCGCGGGTTTTAGAGGACAGTGTCAACCGTTACATATGGCTGATACCCGCAAAGTAGGGTGCGCATACAGTTTCTGTGTGCGCACCATGCTTCCGCCATGGTTAGCGGAAAGTACTTCCCAGCAGCACCGTACCATTAGGGCGGATGTCGGGAAGGGGCTAACGCGATTCGCTACAAATTAATTCGAATTGTTACGGAAAATTCGTTGAATCGGTCGAATCGAATTTTTGAAAAATTTGCTCATCTCTAATCCTCAACCATCTACTGGCACTGGAAGTTATCAGCATCTGTCCTAACATTATTACAAACTTTGAGTGATAGTTATGTATTTATTTTGCTTACTGATATAGTGCCATCATACTCCGCAGCACTTTACAGAGATACTGTCAACACTGTGTCAAGTAGTGCTTATAATCTAAATTCCCTATCAGTATGTCTTTGCAATGTGGGAGGAAACCGGAGTACCCGAAGGAAACCCACGCAATCATGGGGAGAACATACAAACTCCTTGCAGATGTTGTACTTGGTTGGAGTCAAACAATAAAGCTTCTCCACATGACCATATCTTTGAGAAGTTCATGTCCACCTAGAAGAGATTTTCAGGGACAGGTTTTGGTGGTCACATCTACTGATAACCAGCGGTGTTTCAAGTAAGCATAGTCAATGCAGCAACTTCATGACGTAGTCTCTCGGGAGATTGAGCAAGGCCAAACCTTGGACCCAAATTTTAACCCCTTGACGACCCATGTACTAATAGTATGGTTCAAACAGCAGTCCACCAACAATCTGCACCATACTGACTATGGTAATCTGCTTGTGTGGGCATAGCTATTGTTCTCATTTGATCAGGGAAAGGACCGCAGCTCTACAGCTTCCTGCACACGACCGTGTATGGTCCAGTAAAAACGGCACGGATGACACATGGATTGGATCTGAGCGTCATTTGTGGTTTTCACTGACCCATACACTGAAAATGAACTGGACCTGCTCCATATTTTGCAGCTCTTCCATTTGGCCCGAACACACAGCCGCAAAAGCTACGGCTCACTGAAACATATCGGTCCGTACTTTTATCCGCAATTGCAGTGTGGTCGTGTGCATGAGATAAAATCTCAGATCTCCCTTGCTTAACCCCTTGTTAAAATTAAACAGTTTGCAGTATACAAGGGAAAAGAAAAAAAAAAAAAAAAAGGGGATGTTCCTCTGATGACATCATAGGGATTCCCTGTGACAAAGTCTACAGTATACGTCAAAGGACATTAAGGACCCCATGTAAAATCATACATTATAGGATTCAAAAATGTAATTGAAATGAAGCAATATTTGGTTAGCTCAAATAAATTTTGACTTTTTACTTTTGGGCCCTCTTTGCCACTTCCACAAAAAGGGGGCGTGGCAAGTGTGGACGGGGGTGGGGCCAATTTATCTACATTTACACTAGTAATCTGTAATAAAGTGGGAAATGTTTGGCAGCTATGAGCATACATCTCCATTCCTCATCATAAATGAGGCGCACCCTCTGCCTGCTGCGGGATTAATAACACTAGTCTTTAGAAATCTGCCCCACTATTTATACATCTAATATATTTGACTAGACAACGGTTATTAAACTCATAATAGGGATCACCATAGCCATAAAAACCTTCTCTATACATTTATTACATTTACCGTATGTTGATTGGTGAAAGGTGAAAATAAAATAAAAAGCACAAAAAAAAAAAAAAAATCTCCATTTTCTGTCAAAATTTTCTGTCATTTTTTCCAACGATTTTCAACGGAGTCTCCCAATGGAGCCTCTGACACAGATGCGAACCCAACCTACAAGTATGTTGTACTGTAAAAGTGCCATATTTCTGATGCACGGCAAAAATTGCAACAAAAAAGTGCCAATTTGTCCATCTTTCGACCTGCTTGCCACTGTTGAAAAAATTTGGCAGGGCAGGAATCAAAGTGGGCCAGGACGGGGACATTCGACATCATATACTTACTATAACTTATGCCAGAAAACTGATGTGAGTCATACGCAGGGTAGATTTCAGTTCTGGCACATGTAGTGTGCCAGAATTACTAAGGGGTAGGAGTCTCTTAATATTCTGAGTGCATCTGCCGCCAGTGCTCTCAGTATTATGACCTGCGCAATATGTGCTAGACTTAATGAATTCCCCCAATTACTGTATATAATGAGGATACTGTTGACTATTGGTGGTTGAAACATTAGCAGTCACCAGTAGAGGTTTTAGCTTGGAGTAGTAGTACACCTTATGTACAGTACATGGCCGTGTTACAGATTTTTTTGCACATTATAAGGTTGTCATTGAAGGGTCATTTATTGTGTTTACATAGGCCCCTAATTTCATATGGAAGCAGACAGCAGTCATGAGCAAACCAGTTTGTAACTAGCTGGGTTCGTTGCTGATTTTTCAAAAATTTTGGGTTCGACAGTTTGCCACCCATGGATAGTTATACTCCGGGGTCCCTTCAGATAGAAAAATAACAACAGCTCATACTCACCTGTCCTCACCTTTCCTAAGCTCCATTGTGGTGTCCGCTGCACACTCCTCTGCGTCTTTGGTCCTCTTCTGGCATCTTCTATGATGTCATGGGCCTTAAAGTCACTGCCAGTGGTAATGTAAAGCGTGACAACATCATGACGCTTGAAGAGGCCTGAAGATGCGGGAGAAGGGGACGCTAGGAGCGGGTCCAGGAGAGGTGACAGAAGGTGAGTATCGGTGTTCATTATGTTCCGCACCTCCCTAGGGCCTCCACTTCTTATAGTTTGGGGTCTGAAGAGATCCCAGAGTATACTAATAGCACTTCTGGTTTGGAGTGAAGTACAAAACTGGCGGGTGAACCTTGTGAATATTCACAAAACAAATCTCGTGAAGTTCGTCCATCTCTAGCTGATGCTGGCTTTTGTATTGGATTATGCGCAAAAACAAAACCATGACAGGCTCAACTGGAATCCAAATATATGGGGCTTTTGTCCCCCAGTAGCATTGCTTCTACATATGGCTCTGTACAGGTTCTGTGCTCACTCCGCGCTCCTGTACATTAGCTCCAAATGTAGTTGAAGCGGTTTCCTAGGACTCCATAGGATAGGCCATCAATATCAAATCAGTACAGTAGAGGTCAAAATCCCAGCAACCTTGTAGCATGTACAGGTTTGGACGCAACAATGATAACTGGAATGTTCTTAACATGGATAAACTAGTTTAACAAACAGAATAATACTATGCAGAACAGTAGTAAACTCTCCGACCAGTCGCCTGGCCTGTGCAAGTGAAGCCTCCCTCGCACAGAACGTGAGAATGGAGTCGACAATCCTCAGGTGTTAACCAGGTATGGTGCACAACCATGGTTCCCATTTCTTCTCTTTGGCTCCCAAAATGGCCACCTGTTGCTGCATGGTCGCCATCATCCTCCTGTTAATCCTGGCTCTGCCACTGATGCTCAGGCCTCTGTACTTAGGCCCGCTTCTAGGGCTAGTGTTGGGTCTCTTATCCCATCCTTGGGAACTTGAACTTGTTAGGCTTGACTTCCCATTTAGGACTCACTGTCTTCTGCATGTGTACAAACGATCACATGGCGTGATCCTCTTGCTCATCTTCCCTGATCACCAGCACCTGCCTGATCGCTGCCCTCTAGTGGACTGGGGGTGAGTCCTCCACACTACACTACCATTAATCAGCTGACCGAAGGGCCCCTCATTCTTTATTGGACACAGCCCTGTACATTTCATAGTGGCTGTACCAGGTATTGCAGCTCTGTCCCATTTGCTTGGCACTTGGCAAGGTCTTCACAAACACAATATGGCAGACCTGAGTTTGTCACGTGGCTTTTTTTTTTGTTCTTCTTTTTTTGTTAATGCAGTTTTTGGTGCATATTTTGTGCCAATATTCACATGTTATCTTCCTACGAACTCCATCAATGGGAAATTCACAAATTAATTGTTGGGACATTTTCTAATCATGGCCTGTGACTTCAGGCACACTACCTAGTGTGCAATCCGGGTATAGTCCGATGTTTGTTTCTGTTCCAATATTTCCCTTTCCATTCCGAAGGATCTGAGTAAGACCTGCCCTAAAAACATCAGAATGGATCATCTGAACATACTTGGATTTCACACTCAGTCGTGTGTATGAAGCCTAAGACTTTCTATAGGACTGTAGTTACACCAACCCCACTACCTACCCTGCAGAAAACCCACAAGTGATTGGTATATTAAGCTCTGCTACATAGCAGTTGCAGCACAGCGCACATACATCACCTACTTCAGCACTACGGCACAATCCATTCTTCCCAGCTCCACCCAGTTGCACAGCCGTAGGGTTAATGTCACAGTAAATCGGCCATTATTTGTTTGAGCCATTTGCAGCAGTTTTTGGATCTCGTCTCTTTACAAACCATTAGAGGAGGTTAATACAATGAATTAGGGAAATAAACAGCGGCAATGAATTTAAGGCTGTAAAATATTAATAGGTGCAGTGAAATTTCAATGATTCTTCCTGATCCAATAAAGTAAGTCACACAGGATGCTGCTAATGTGCTGTCCTTATACGAGTGCTCGATTATCTATGCAACGACCAATAATTCACCCGGGTGTCTTAGGCCCTGTTCACATACTGCTTGATCACCATGTTTGGCTTCTACACAAGTAACAGTTCTGGGGTATTTGCCAAATGGTACACCAGATGTATAGGTCAGATAGAAGGCTCGGAGGTAATGTGAACAGAACCTTAGTGTACGTTTCCCTACTTTCATTGGCCCAGCTAGCACAGGAGAAGGCCACCCTACTGTTATCATACCGAGTGGGAGGGAGGGACGGGTAGGGGGATCTGAAGGTGCAGATTTAGAATGGGTAACGGGTAGTGAGTGCCCAGACCCATGCCATATCTTTTCAAAGGTTTTAACCAGGAGTATAAAACATGGCTGATGTCTTCTTCTCAGGAAGTGACATCATGTCTGGACTGAGCTGTAGCATGGCCATGTGACCAATGGATATGATGTCACTTCCTGAGAATAAGAAAACTGCCATTTTTTCTAATTTTGGATAACCCTTTTAAAGTCAGAGTATTATGACACTACAGACCTTCTAACACCGCTCATGTTAGGGGGTAAAAGACACCAATATTTACTTGTTAAATCCCTCATTGCTCCAGTGCTCCCGCTCCGGTGGTCCCTGCTGGTCTTTGTGTGCAGGGCTGCAGTGAGGTTATCCTTGCCTACCCAACATGACCACTGCAACCAATCATTGGCCTCAGCAGTCTTGTGGTTTACACCACGGATTGGCTGCAGCTGTCACATGGGTGGACGGTGACATCATTGTTTAAGCCAAGTAAGCAGGGACCGATAGGGAGCAGCAGTGATGGAGCAGCAGGGGATTTAAAGGGGAAGGGGAACTGGGGAGCTGTGGCTGGGACGGCAGGGGTGTAGGACAGGTGAATATACTTTATGTTTTTTATTTTAACCTCTTCTCTGCCCTTTCCTAATTTTGGTCTGGGGGCCAGAAAACCCCTTTAACAGGCAAGTATCAGTTCTTTTGTTATTTTATGCAAATTCTCCCCCTTTGGGCACATTTTGTATGATCTCATAAACCCCTTTAATGATTTGGGTGATGCATTTGCATGCAGAAATACTTTTATGTCCAAAAGACATCTCGATTGAACCTGACAGACCCCACTAGGGTGCTGCCAATGTCCTTCATATTATAAATCTGATGTCGTTCTGTGGCCTCTACTATAATACTGATGTGAACAGATGTTTTGGACTCTTCCTGACATCTGGCCAAAAATTGGACTTTTCAACCAAGTTTTTATTAAAAATATAATTTTTCATTTTTTTTTTTACATTTTGCATGTCACCATCTATAGATAGATAGTATATATATTTTTTAAGTACTATATCCTGCAATTTTCACTCTGACCACTTAACCTGACAACAGACTTACACTTGCCAATTATGTAGCAGTTTTCTTTGCAGCATTCACCTCATTTACATCACAGGAGGATTACAATACAAGATAACACCTCTGTAGATGGGGGGGGGGCGGTCTCTGTGGTGTGGTGATCAATCACCACTGACCCATCATTACATCACTACTGACAATAGATGATGTCACAGCTTATCTCCTTCCCCTTCCTGCACAGAGCATGTCTAGAAAACTCTCCCATAGACCTCAATGAGTCGACTCCAGTCTATTGCTGTCTATGGTCACGACTGTGCAGTAAAGCAGATCACTAAATGCTGTTAACAGAGCAGAGGAGAAGCTCAGGCCCCCGTAATCATGTATAGAAAATAGAATAAAAAAATCTACAATCAGAAAATAAAAACAGATCAGAAAAAAGCAATAAATGTCGCCATCTGGTTTTAATAAATAATAAAAAATTGGCGACAATTTTAAAGCTAATAATATAGGTACAATGCAAACCACAGAAGGGGGTGCTGATTGGTTGGAGGTTCTGAGCTGATATTTGTAACATCCCATAGACAGAGACGTGTTACTGCCCAGTAAATATGCCGCTGTAGGTCAGAATGTCCATTGCTGTGTGAATAGTCCATGGCCATACGTCATTATATATACTGTATAGTGGTAACAGCAGGCAGGATATCCAGTGTATATAGATACAGTGGGAAAAAAAGTATTTAGTCAGCCACCAATTGTGCAAGTTCTCCCACTTAAAAAGATGAGGCCGGCCTGTAATTGTCATCATAGATAGACCTCAACTATGAGAGACAAAATGAGAAAACAAATCCAGAAAATCACATTGTCTGATTTTTAAAGAATTTATTTGCAAATTATGGTGGAAAATAAGTATTTGGTCAATAACAAAAGTTCATCTCAATACTTTGTTCTATATCCTTTGTTGGCAATGACAGAGGTCACACGTTTCCTGTAAGTCTTCACAAGGTTGGCACACACTGTTGCTGGTATGTTGGCCCATTCCTCCATGCAGATCTCCTCTAGAGCAGGGATGTTTTGGGGCTGTCGCTGGGCAACACGGACTTTCAACTCCCTCCAAAGGTTTTCTATGGGGTTGAGATCTGGAGACCGGCTAGGCCACTCCAGGACCTTGAAATGCTTCTTACGAAGCCTCTCCTTCGTTGCCCTGGCGATGTGCTTGGGATCATTGTCATGCTGAAAGACCCAGCCACGTTTCATCTTCAATGCCCTTGCTGATGGAAGGAGGTTTACACTCAAAATCTCACGATACATGGCCCCATTCATTCTTTCATGTACACGGATCAGTCGTCCTGGTCCCTTTGCAGAGAAACAGCCCCATACATGATGTTGCCCCCCCCATGCTTCACAGTAGGTATGGTGTTCTTTGGATGCAACTCAGCATTCACTCTCCTCCAAACACGACGAGTTGTGTTTCTACCAAACAGTTCTACTTTGGTTTCATCTGACCATATGACATTCTCCCAATACTCTTCTGGAACATCCAAATGCTCTCTAGCAAACTTCAGACGGGCCCGGATATGTACTGGCTTAAGCAGGGGGACACGTCTGGCACTGCAGGATCTGAGTCCCTGGCGGTGTAGTGTGTTACTGACGGTAGCCTTTGTTACGTTAGTCCCAGCTTTCTGCAGGTCACTCACTCGGTCCCCCCGTGTGGTTCTGGGATTTTTGCTCACCGTTCTGATCATTTTGACCCCACGGGGTGAGATCTTGCGTGGAGCCCCTGATGGAGGGAGATGATCAGTGGTCTTGTATGTCTTCCATTTTCTAATTATTGCTCCCACAGGTGATTTCTTCACACCAAGCTGCTTGCCTATTGCAGATTCAGTCTTCCCAGCCTGGTGCAGGGCTACCATTTTGTTTCTGGTCCTTCCACAGCTCTTTGGTCTGCACCATAGTGGAGTTTGGAGTGTGACTGTTTGAGGTTGTGGACAGGAGTCTTTTATACTGATAACAATGTCACACAGGAGCCATTACTACAGGTAATGAGTGGAGGACAGAGGAGCCTCTTAAAGAAGAAGTTACAGGTCTGTGAGAGCCAGAAATCTTGCTTGTTTGTAGGTGACCAAATACTTATTTTCCACCATAATTTGCAAGTAAATTCTTTAAGAATCAGACAATGTGATTTTCTGGATTTGTTTTCTCATTTTGTCTCTCATAGTTGAGGTCTACCTATAATGACAATTACAGGCCGGCCTCATCTTTATAAGTGGGAGAACGTGCACAATTGGTGGCTGACTAAATACTTTTTTTCCCCACTGTATATATTCATGATGGTGTGTGCTCAATCTCACGCTGGAATGCAAAGCATGCTCCTTCTCCCAGGACACTTGTATTACACTCGTACACAGCTCATCTGCCCATGGAGAGCAGTAAAACCTAAATGCTGCCCTAGCAGTTCTCCTCCGGCAGCATCTGTTAATTCACTCCATTTATAAAATACATATTGACAAAGACAACCGAACTGGGAACAAAGGAGATTTGATTTGGTGTGAGAAAGTCAAATCAATGTTATTTTGGTAAAGGACACAATTCAGACACGCCGCACTGAGCTCCTGGACACCTAGGATAGTTATACTGACATTACGAATACTATATCAAGGTGATAAAATAGACGGAATAATAAATATCGCTGATGTCATAAAAGGCTTATTTGTAGATAGCCTGCACCTTTATTATCTTTCCACTTCTAGGTGTCATTTTCACAGCGTGCAGGACCACTGTGTGACCTGTAGATGTCACTGTTGCAATGGCTTTCAATGTGTGTTCAATTGAATGTTTGCAAAGTTTTGTTAATTTTTAAAAAAAATTCTCAGGTAAATTTTTTGTCAATGTTTTTATATTTCATAAAAAAGCAAGTAAAAGAGAATATTCTTCAGTCATTTTTTTTTTTTTTTTTTTTTTTTAACGCAGTGGCTTAGTAGTTGGCACTGGACCTTGTAGCATTAGGCAGAGGCATAACTAGAAGCTCCTGGGCCCCGATACAAAATCTGTAACTGGGCCCCCACTTACCATGTGCTATGAATAATATTGGTGTCTTATTATACTGTATTGAGGCCTTTGGGTCCCCTCAGTCTCCAGGGCCCAGTAGCCACTTCTATCTCTACACCACCAATAGCAATAGCCCTGGCATTAGGGTCCTGGCTCATATCAGATCAAGAGTAAAGTCTGCATGGTGTCCCTATTATGTTTGGATGGGTGTTCAAAATGACTCTTTTCCAGAAGGTGCAGTTTAAAATAGTCTCTCTAGTGTCCCTATAGATGGTTAACATCTAAGGCTGGGTTCATGGCCAGAATGGGTCCCCTTTAATTCCCATGCCGATACTCTCCGCACCGGAGGTGGACAGGCTCACATAACCTCTGTGATGAGTCAACGGTCTCAGCAATCTCTGGTAAGGAACTAGTGACATATATAAGTGATGTGACCAGTCCCTTACGAGAGATTGGTCTCAGTGATCTTGTGATCCTCTCCGCTTCCAGCATAACAACTCCCAGGATAGTGAGTAAGAGCGCCCATGGAGCAAACCCCAGGGTAGAGGAGGGGACCCATCACTGGAGTAGGATGAGAAGCTAGGAAGGGAAATGGATAGGCCCTCTTTCACATCGGGAAGTTGCCCACCTGTCCTCCCTTACTGTATGTATTTTGATATGTGAAATTTTTTTTTATAAGGTTTATGCAAAATTTAGTAAATGGCTTCTGTGGCCTTTCCACCAACCCATTGGTGTAGGGGTGAGGAGTGGATAAGTGGTGGGGGTGGTATGCCCAGAACTGGATATAGACTATCCCTTAGTCATTTTTTTGTTTTACACCCAGCCCTGCCATCCCTGAGTTTGCCCTAAATTCTGGACAACCCATTTAATGGTTGGACATTCAGTTACAGGGCAGGAGCCTATACGTGGCACTAAAGGGACAGGTTTCTTCATTCTGGAGGAGAGTTAATTTGCATAATTTTCCCATGAAGCACTGCCTGTAAGATTCTCTGCACCAGCTGGGTCACTGCAAGGAGAGCCAGTACCTTCCATGAGTTTGCATGGGTAGAAACATACCACATAGATGTAGCTGGTCTTTCCTTTACCCTGGTGCAAAAGGTTCTGTTTCCTACCCTAGCCTTTTGTCTAAAGTCCCAAGCCAGGGCAGGGTGGCATGTTAGCATGTTGTCACCCCTTCTATTACCCCTGTCCAAGCCCTGTGCAGCCCTGCATATTGATAGGTTTGTACAAGTATAGTGTATTGTATTGGGCCTCATGCACATGACCATAGTATGGCTATAATAATGGCTTGTACACAGAGGGAATATGGAAGCCCATCAAATGCTGTAGGCCCATACTGTACCTGCGTAGGCTCACAATTTAATATGAAAACCTGCCTCTAAAATTCACAGGCTGGTTGCATTTTTTTGGTCTTTTTAACTTTTTATTCTTGTGAATCTTAAGTCCTACATTCATTGCTTCTGCAGCATCCCAGACTGCTCCTTGTCTTTGTGCCTCTGGGTGTGTTTTGTATGTCCTGTATGGGAGACTTTTGGTCTCCAGGGAACCATTGGGGCCTCAGTAGTGGTAGTTCTAGTGTGTAGTGTAGACAGAACAGATCATCACTGTCTGACTGAGACTCAACGGCTTCCATTCAGCCCCTGAGGGTGAAGATTCTGTCCAAGGCTCATACTGAGACAGCCCTGAGACAGGGAATTATGCTGTCCATCATTTGGACACTCTGCCAGGAGGAGAAAAAGAGTCCTGACTGTTAGGAGGTGTTGTCCGGGACCTGCTATTATAAGGTAACCAGGCCCCTGGAAGGACTGCCTAGAAGTACAGCCCCTAGTATCCTCTGCTGGAGGTGGCTGAGGTGTGGAGATAGACTTGTTGGAGCATGGGCATTCCATCAAGCCCAAGGCTGGGTATACTATACAGTGGAAGACTACAACCCCCATTTGGAAGCTGCTGGTTTATTTGTACAGTTGCTGAGTAAAGTTCAACCTATTTCAACTGCACAACTGCCTTCCTGAGTCGTACCTGCATTACCCTTCCGAAACACCATCACACCGGTTCAGAGGTCCCCTCTCTAACTGGAAGTGCCCCGGAGGAACTACCACCACCATCTTTTAGCACAGCAGGCCTCCCTCATCGGTGTCCGGCCTAGGAGCTGAGCTGGGGAGAGTGGTTGAGAGCACACATCGTATCCAGTGGCACATCATCCGCCACTACTACTCCCATCCTCCGGTTTCCCTCCATCTGGGTTGCGGCACTTCTTTTGTTTGCTGTTTTTTTTAATCCTTTTAAATGCAGCATGCTCTGGGTCTGGCATTTTTTTTCAGGTGTTTCCCTACAAATTTTTTTAGGGGGAAAGAAACACCAGAAAAAAAAAAAATTCTCCGCAAAAGAAAGTAAACAATATACTTTAGGCATTTTTAAGGCATTTTTTGAGCAAAAAAGAAAAGTCAGGGTAAAAGCCTGTGCCCCATGTGAAACCATATGGATCCAGCATGGCTTTATGTGTGTGATGCCTTGCTTAAAGGGGTTGTACAGGAATTATACAGGAAACTCGGGGTAGCCAGGGTGTGTGTAAAACAAAAAAAAAAATCATATTGACCTGTACAGTCCAGATCCCCTTTCCATCCCATGCCATGACTTAATGGGCCGGAAGCGGAGAGGCTCACATAACAAACATTGGCCTCAGTGGTCGCAGGTGAGGGCTCCATGACATCACTCACGTACGTCACCATTTCCTTACTAGTGACCACTTGTCTCAGCGGTCGTGTGAGCCTCTACAATTCCGGCGTGGGAAGGAAAGTTGACCCGGACTGTACGACCAAGCACTAGGGATAGAGTGTATGACCTTTCTGCTTTTGTTTTATCTCCACCCTAGCCCTATAATTCCAGACAACCCCTTTAAGCACACAATAAAGAATTACTGAGCGCTCACTTACCCCGTGACTGTCTGTACAGAGATCCCTCCTGTTCATTGCCGCAGCAGATAAAGTCTGGAGGAATTATTATACCGCCACAACAACGCTGAGCGTAGCCATCATGGAGCGACCCTCCGCAGCAGATCTGAGGTCCGGACGTAGAATATGGATTATTCCCACAACACAAGTCTCCGTCTCCAATAGACACTTTGTTCTGTGTGCTGTCATAGCAGCAGACCTCACCTGTTCATAGACACAATATCAGATACATGTAGTGTAAAATACATCAGATATAACAGCATTCTGGTCCTCTATCAATGGTAGAAGTTTACAGTTGTGAAATTATAAGATTTGATAAGATCAGAAAAACATGGCAGCCATCTTCCAGAAACAGCGCCACTCTTATCAACAGGCAATGTGCCGTATTGCAACTCAACCCCTTTGTAATGAATTGAACTGAGTTGCAGTGCAGCACATGGCCACTAAATAGGAATGGCGCTGTTTCTAGAGGAAAGCTACCATGTTTTTCTAACCCCATACAAACCTTTAAATGTGATCAACACACATGGTACCAATATACCCATGGCATCTATCAAGTCATTAAAAGGGCTGTCCCACAATGGAGATCCCCCAATCACTAGAACAGGGGTTCCCTATCCTGAGCAGTCGAGAATGCCCCATAGACACTGAAAATGGTGGTATCATAGACGCATGACCACAGCTCATACTCCTCCTTGTTGTGCCAGGAGCGGGGATGGGGACTCAGGTTCTGTCTCTAGTGATTGGTGGGGATGCTAGAGAGAAGGCACCAAGTGATCAGGGATTTGTCACCTATGGTATCTAGTGGATAGATAATAAGTGTCCATTTTGGAACATTCCCTTTAAAAAGAAATATATCACCAATTTTTTATTTATTTAAAATAAAACCAGATAATGAAATCTGTTACTTTTATCTAATCTGTTTTTATTTTCCGATTGTAGATTATTTTATTCTATGTTCTGTACATGATTATGGAGGCAGCCATCTTTCAGAAGCTTCTCCTCTGTTAGCAGCATTTACTGATCTGCTTTACAGCTTGCCATGGCCATGGGCAGCAATAGACTGGAGCCAACTCATTGAGGTCTATGGGACATGTTCTGTGCAGGGAGGAGGACATAAACTGATGTGTCAGTGGTGTTATCTACAGAATTGGCAAGTTTAAGTCTGTTATTAGGTTAAGCGGTCAGAGTGAAGTAGTACTTAAAAAAAAAAAAAAAAAAAAAAAAAAAAAAATTCTGTATATATATATATATATATATATATATATATATAACACAAACACACAGTATATATATATATATATATATATATATATATATGTATAATGAAAAAAATTCTTAAAAAATATGGTTAACATTTATATGTTAACCATATTTTTTAAGCTTTTTTAAACTTGGTTTAAAAAGTAGGACAATTTTTGTTGACATATTCCATTTAACGGGACAGACTAGTGTCAGTCTATTATACTGTACACTGAGTTTTACCTAGAGTGGGTGGAGAGTATCCCTGTGTCAAGCTCCGCCCCCAGTACTAGGCGTATAACATTTTGCTTGTATTCCTGTATTCGATTGTAATTCTTTACTCAGTTCCTACAATTCAGTTTATATCAGTCCGTATTATATGCACCTGAACCTATAATAAACCCTCTGTTGTTGTCAAGAGATATGAACGTCAATCCAAGTAGATAGGCAACAGCGTATCCTGGCAATTTACAGCGTTGCGGCACAGAATGATTAATTGCACCTAATTAATAACATGATTGTGTTGACACGTCTAATTATTACAGCAAAAAGTTTAATCAACATGAACATCCCCTTTAAGATCAAATTACCTGGTCAATAATGATATTCTACAACTGAATCCACCATTGTGTGTATTATTATATTACACACAAACTAGAGGTGACAAGTGACACATTTTCTACAATCCACATAAATTGAGCTTACACTGTATAGGGTGCCAGCAGAATTCTTCATCTTTTATTAAAAATGTTAGTTTTTAGGTGCTGTTCACACTTGTGCTAGTTCTTTTATCATTCACCTGAATGGGAGCTGAGCTGCAGTACCCCGTCCTGGCCACTACACAATGGATGGTGCTGTCTGCTTTTGGTTCTGTCCACTATGTAGTTACAGCAAACTCACCTGGACTTTCTGGGAGTCAACTCCGAAAGAGTGGGCAATTCTCCCACCCCCACATCACAAAAAGTTGAGTGACATGCACAAAAATGGGGTGTGTTGCACTACCCATGGTGGTGTGAGCCCTTCAGCAGGGGCGCGGCTTTGTTTGAAAATTTTTTTGGCCTGCTGGTCTCCCTGAAGCCAACATTAGAATGTTGGCAAGTGTGAGTTCTGGTGCTGGTGGTCGGCGGCTGCTGTGAACAGCTGATCCACGGGGGTGCTGGGTGTCGGACACCCAACAAAGTAACTAACACTGATAACAAACCAAATATCAAAAAAACAGGACAACACCTTTAACATACTGTTATATACAATGCCTTGTGAAAGTATTCGGCCCCCTTGAACTTTTCAACCTTTTGCCACATTTCAGGCTTCAAACATAAAGATATAAAATTTTAATTTTTTGATGAAGAATCAACAACAAGTGGGACACAATTGTGAAGTGGAACGAAATTTATTGGTTATTTTAAACTTTTGTAAAAAATAAAAAACTGAAAAGTGGGGCGTGCAATATTATTCGGCCCCTTTACTTTCAGTGCAGCAAACTCACTCCAGAAGTTCAGTGAGGATCTCTGAATGATCCAATGTTGTCCTAAATGACTGATGATGATAAATATAATCCACCTGTGTGTAATCAAGTCTCCATATAAATGCACCTGCTCTGTGATAGTCTCAGGGTTCTGTTTAAAGAGCAGAGAGCATCATGAAGACCAAGGAACACACCAGGCAGGTCCATGATACTGTTGTGGAGAAGTTTAAAGCCGGATTTGGATGCAAAAAGATTTCCCAAACTTTAAACATCCCAAGGAGCTCTGTGCAAGCGATCATATTGAAATGGAAGGAGTATCAGACCATCACAAATCTACCAAGACCCGGCCGTCCCTCTAAACTTTCATCTCAAACAAGGAGAAGACTGATCAGAGATACAGCCAAGAGGCCCATGATCACTCTGGATGAACTGCAGAGATCTACAGCTGAGGTGGGAGAGTCTGTCCATAGGACAACAATCAGTCGTATACTGCACAAATCTGGCCTTTATGGAAGAGTGGCAAGAAGAAAGCCATTTCTCAAAGATATCCATAAAAAGTCTTGTTTAAAGTTTGCCACAAGCCACCTGGGAGACACCAAACATGTGGAAGAAGGTGCTCTGGTCAGATGAAACCAAAATCCAACTTTTTGGCCACAATGCAAAACGATATGTTTGGCGTAAAAGCAACACAGCTCATCCCCCTGAACACACCATCCCCACTGTCACACATGGTGGGGGCAGCATCATGGTTTGGGCCTGCTTTTCTTCAGCAGGGACAGGGAAGATGGTTAAAATTGATGGGAAGATGGATGGAGCCAAATACAGGACCATTCTGGAAGAAAACCTGTTGGAGTCTGCAAAAGACCTGAGACTGGGACGGAGATTTATCTTCCAACAAGACAATGATCCCAAACATAAAGCAAAATCTACAATGGAATGGTTCACAAATAAACGTATCCAGGTGTTAGAATGGCCAAGTCAAAGTCCAGACCTGAATCCAATCGAGAATCTGTGGAAAGAGCTGAAAACTGCTGTTCACAAACGCTCTCCATCCAACCTCACTGAGCTCCAGCTGTTTTCCAAGGAAGAATGGGCAAGAATTTCAGTCTCTCGATGTGCAAAACTGATAGAGACATACCCCAAGCGACTTGTAGCTGTAATCCCAGCAAAAGGTGGCGCTACAAAGTATTAACTTAAGGGGGCCGAATAATATTGCACGCCCCACTTTTCAGTTTTTTATTTTTTACAAAAGTTTAAAATATCCAATAAATTTCGTTCCACTTCACAATTGTGTCCTACTTGTTGTTGATTCTTCACCAAAAAATTAAAATTTTATATCCTTATGTTTGAAGCCTGAAATGTGGCAAAAGGTTGAAAAGTTCAAGGGGGCTGAATATTTTCGCAAGGCACTGTACTTTCCAATAGAAGAAAGGTGCAAAGGTTTTCAGTGGCTTCTTTTTTCCGTATCCTGCTGCAATCTCTAAAAACAATGAGAGACAGATTCCGGGCAGAATCTGCCCCCAAATCCGTGGCAAATTCCGTCGTGTGAACATTCCCTAAACGAGCCCTACATCCCCAGACAAGATGGTTCAGTAGGCTGCGGGGAAAAGAGTCTAAAATGTTCTCCAAGCCTGGATGCAAATGTACAAAAATCCCCAAAATGAACTAAAATAGTCCATACTGCGATTCTTTTTCCACAAAAACTGTGGTGTGAATTGCACCATACACTATTATGGGTCCGTGTTCAGTTTGTTGCACACACAAACAGCACAATGACCAAAAATACGACTGTACAAATTATGGTGCGAAAGTATTATGCACTTGGCCCCTATTAGGTCTCCCCTGCACTACAGTTCAGAGAGAGGGGTCCACAACAACCAATGTTTTGTCCACAGGCCTCCAGTAAAAGTGGCCATATTAGCATTTACCTGACAGCTGTTCCTTCAGGGCCTCTAATAGACATGAACAATTGGCTCGCTTTTTGTGAGTACAAAAGGATCAGGCATGTTCCAATTCAACATGTCCGACCTAAATCAGCTTCAGGTTTTTAAAGCAGATTTTGAAGCTTCTTTTGAAGTGGTTTTTGAAGATGTTTCTGAAGCATATTTTAGAAGCTGTTTTTTGCTTAGCACACGGGACTCTGTTTGCAAAACCCCCTTCAATATTCTCTTGAGTTTTTTTTTTCTGTCTTCCATTCATTTCTGTGGGAGTCACAGGCAGAATCCACCTGAAGATAGGGCAGGATGCTTCTTTCTGCACTAAAATCAAATCTGCCTCCCATTAGGGTAAGTTCATACAGAGTTTTCTACAGGCGGATTTTGAGACAGAATCCACAGATTTTTCCAGAGAAAAAAAACATTAGCGTGTTTTTGCAGCTATTTTTGGAGGGTTTTTTTTTTTTCAAAAACTGCTAGCATTTTTTTGCCTCCCATTCATTTCAATGGGTTTTGCAAGGCAGAATCTGCCTGAAGATAGGTGATGATGCTTTTTTTCCCCCCTGTAGCTGAAAAAAATCAGCCGGCGTAAAAAAATCTGCCTGCATGAGAGAGTTGGGAGGCATTTTTTGAGGCAGATTTTGAGTAGAGCGTTAACAAACCTTCCAAGATTTATTTTATTTTGGGTTTGGGTCAAAGATCCTTTTCGGGTCCAACAAGTTCGGATAGAACCAGAAGTGAAATTATTCAAGTATAATAGGTGGAGGTCCAGCGGAGGTGAAAAAAATAAAAAACATTCATATTCACCTTCCCTCACCTCTTTTGGGCCTCATTGTGGCGTCCAGTGCTCTCTCTCAGAATCCTCGGTGACGTCACGCGCCTGGTCCGATGATTGGGCCTCATCAGTGACATGGGCATGACGTCGTGATGCTCGCTTGCTCTTGTGACCTCTGTGGCCCAGTCACAGGCCTCAGCGGTGACCCTAGGCTCATGGTGTTACCAGGAGAGCACCAGACGCAGCAAGGAGGCCCATAAGAGGTGAGGGAAAGGTAGTATATATATATTTTCACCTCCCCTGGGCCTCCACCTATTAAACTCGAAGGGTCTGAAGAGATCCCAGAGCATAATAATATACCGCAATGCATGTCGCAGCAGCCATTTTAGTTAGTCTGAGACAAATCCCAAATTTTTGGTTTGGTTAAAAAACGAACAATTTGGGATATTCAGGTCAATCCCGGCTTGTGTCGAAGCAGTTCTCCCATCTCTAATTTTGAGGCTTATTCCGCCTCAAAGATCTGCCTGCTCCATGTGAACTAACCCAAATAAATAGTAGGCATATTTCAGGTGTTTTTTTAAGCAGATTTTGGGGGAGCATCTGCCTCAAATTAGCTCCAAAAACTCAGTGTGAACATGCCTCTGATGTCACGAGATAGCTAGGACATCTCCAAACATATTAGATGTTTGGCATCACCAGTAGATTGGCGTGTTTGGCCACCATTCCTCTGATGTGTACAGCCATCTTTAGTCTGATCTGAAACGGTATGGGGCTCTAATGGGGGAATAGTAAGGAATTGACTCACTTTGCCATAGATCACCATTACACATTTATTTTTACATTGACACAAAGTCTTTTTTTCTATCGACCAGTTTGCAAAAAGTCAAATAACATCCAATGTAAATCATCGATGTCACTCAATATACCATGAACGTCCCGGGCGGGTGAAGACTTTTTCTCTAGGGCCTGTATATATATTTTCTCCTGCGGCCTGATATTATGTCATAGCTCTTCTCTAGTCCACTGGCTTTCCTCTAGTTAGTTCTGATTTACAGCAAGTCCAATAATTTCTTTTCCAAAGATGTAAACACAGATTAATTCTCACCGACCACTGGATGGAGATAGAGGTTATAAAATAAATTCTTTCCATTATGGAGCATTGAGATTAATGAGACTATTTAACTGCCTTTGCCGGTTCTCCTGTGTGATAGCATTTTCTGATGACATCATCGGAGCATTCAGAATATTGTGATATATGAATTACTTTGCCAGGGTTTAAAGCTGGGAGATGTGCGGAGGGAAATTGGCAGAATTTCAAGTACCTTTGCACATAAAAAAAAAAATAAAAAAAAGTATTATGCTGAAAGTAATGCCAACCAATCAGTAGAGCGCCTACATCTGTGATCCGAACTAATGGTTATTACAATCCAGGAAGATTGTGGGACTACCATGGTGACAGCATTGAGGAAACGAAAAATAGCCAAGAAAACACGCCATAGGCTGGCCCTCGACTCATTACACATGCAAACCCCCGGTGAGGACACTTACTGTGCCAGATATGTTCTCAAGATAATTTTTGAGGACATCGAATCCTGATTTAATGGCATCTGTTAAACGCTGAGAGATTCTTGTTAGCATCGTAATCTTTGTCAATGGACCCATCAGTATCAGTCATGAGTATTAATTCCCCGGGGCGCCGCTGACCGTTATTGACCCTGGCTGTTCAAGATGCAACAGGCGTCGGCTCAGGAACAAGGATGCTCAAGCCATGTCTCATAGTCTCAGGAGAACCTTGCGAGAATTCATGGTGTACGTCCTATGAATACATTCATCCCAATTTTGCGGTATACTCACATAGGACACAATACCAATACATAAAACTTGCTCCATGCTTGGTGGTTGTTTTCTGGGGTACTGTTCACAATATGGCGGTGACTCCCCACTTCATTGTCTATTATTTTTGTGACAACGAGGCACAAGACTATCACTTGACGTGGTACAATATTGCAGAATATGACGCCACTGGAGCCCATACATTAAAGGGAGTCTGTCACCAGAGCCTAGAAGAGTCCAGAATGGATTCTGAGACTGGGAGAGTATGTACCGGAGTTCGAAAAAAAAAAACAACCCCTTTAAGGCCCTCACGCACATGATACGTAATATAGTCAAGTTTCTGAGGCCAAAACAACAACTATATGGAAACCTCTGGCCCCAAACAAACTCTTGCCTGCACCCTTGGAAGGTAAGGGCCGGGTTCACATCTGCGTTCGGTTTCCGTTCGGGGAGTCCGCTTGGGGACCCCCCAAATGGAAACCTATACGCATAGAAAAGTGGTTTACTTAAGGAAACCTGCGGACCCCATAGTCTATAATGGGTTCTGTGTGGTTTCCGCTTGGTTTCCACACAAAACTAGCTTGCAGCACTTTTCTCTCCGCATGTTTCATGCGGAAGCCGAGCGGAAGCCACACAGACCCCATTATAGTCAATGGGGTCCGCAGATTTCCTTAGGTAAACCGCTTTTCTATGCGTATAGGTTTCCGTTCGGGGGGTCCCCAAGCGGACTCCCCGAACGGAAACCGAACACAGATGTAAACTGGCCCTAACTATCAGATAAGACACCAATAACTAAACCTGTAGATTTCCTGCAGATAAGCAAAAAAAAAAAAAATGTACGTCTTGTTTTAATCCTGGATTAGTCTGGATCTTTGTATTCTGTGGAATTGTACAGTACTGCATAGGCCAGATTAACAAGAGTTTACTTTAGGACAAGGTTTAATAGCCGAAAAAAAAAGGAAAAAATAAAAAAAACATAGCTTGGCACGTCTCGGTGGTACGCATTGATGCCTTGTAGTACTGGGGGTTCTGATTTGAGTATGACATTTACTCCATTTCTATGTTCTCAGACTGAATTCTGGTAGAGAAGCGGATGAAATAGATCTATTATTATTATGGGGCGGCCATCTTGCCTGATCTTCTCTGTTTTATTAACAGCATTTAGTGATCTGCTTTACAGCATGGTCATAACCATAGGAAACAATACTATGGAGCTGATTCATTGAGGTCTATGGGATAGTTTTTGAAACATGCTCTGTTTGGGGGGGAGATGTGACATCATCATGCAGTCATGGGTCACCATGTGTGTTATCTGTAGAAGTGTGAACTTCTATTGTAATACAGTCTGTGTGTAAATCACTTGACTGCTGCAAAAGAAACCCCTACAGAATTGGCAAGTGTCAGTCTATGATTAGGCTTAGTAGCCAGAGTGGAAATAGCAGGATAAAGTACTTTTTAAAATCTAGAAAATGACATAGAAAATGAAAAATAAAATCATCAAAAATTTTTTACAAAATTGTTTCACATAAAAACTTATACAGGAGATTTGGCACACAGTGCAAGACCAAATACCGCAGTGTCGCCCTGTCTGGACTACATCTAATGATAGCTGGGTTGCCATGACCACATGACCAATGGTCGGAAAATAATCCAGACCTGATAGACAACCACCATTTTGACCACCATTTTACAGCAGTCACAGTTGCAACCTCATTTACTTTTGCGCAGGCAGGACAACAATGAAATCTTTAGCCAGGCAGCCAAAATCAGGGTCTCGCTCTAGCCTAATGGGCCGAAACTAATTCTACATTTAACACCTGCACATTTATAAAACAATAAGAACATTTTTGTTACCGGCATGGAGTTTGACGTAATATCCTCCACAGCAGTGATGGTCGGGCTTCACCACATGGACTTGGCCCACACAACAAATCTGTGATGCATGGTCAATGGATGTAATGTAGTCCTGTTCACAGCACTTATATCCGTCCTTACTGTCATGTAAAACATCACGACAACACACCTGCCATAGGAAACATTAGAGGTCAGAGTAATGTAGACATGACAACACAGTGTAAGGTCGGGGTCACACGTACAACAAATTGAAGAATTTCATTCACTCCTTAGTCCTTCTTTATTGAATATATCATATTTCATTGCATGCTACACCCTTGGGACTTGCACAGGAATGATTGAGACTATCTACAAGAGTCTGATGTTATTCCAACTTTTCTCCTAGGAGTGACTCAAAAAACGTTGACTTTAATCCATTGTGTCAAAACTTGGTGCTCATGGTCCAGAAGTACAAGTCACACAAGCGATCGTCTAACATGTAGCTATGACATATGTCCTACTGGGGCTTCACTCATATCACCCCAGCCCTGCAGATAGATAGGTTACTGTCACCAGACCCAGCATATCACCCCAGCCCTGCAGATAGATAGGTTAGTGTCACCAGACCCAGCATATCACCCCAGCCCTGCAGATAGATAGGTTAGTGTCACCAGACCCAGCATATCACCCCAGCCCCGCAGATAGATAGGTTAGTGTCACCAGAACCAGCATATCACCCCAGCCCTGCAGATAGATAGGTTAGTGTCACCAGAACCAGCATATCACCCCAGCCCTGCAGATAGATAGGTTAGTGTCACCAGAACCAGCATATCACCCCAGCCCTGCAGATAGATAGGTTAGTGTCACCAGACCCAGCATATCACCCCAGCCCTGCAGATAGATAGGTTAGTGTCACCAGAACCAGCATATCACCCCAGCCCTGCAGATAGATAGGTTAGTGTCACCAGAACCAGCATATCACCCCAGCCCTGCAGATAGATAGGTTAGTGTCACCAGACCCAGTATATCACCCCAGCCCTGCAGATAGACAGGTTAGTGTCACCAGGAGCAGCATATCACCCCAGCCCTGCAGATAGATAGGTTAGTGTCACCAGACCCAGCATATCACCCCAGCCCTGCAGATAGATAGGTTAGTGTCACCAGAACCAGCATATCACCCCAGCCCTGAAGATAGATAGGTTACTGTCACCAGACCCAGCATATCCCCCCAGCCCTGCAGATAGATAGGTTAGTGACACC
This sequence comes from Leptodactylus fallax, assembly GCA_947044405.1. Taxonomy (NCBI): domain Eukaryota; kingdom Metazoa; phylum Chordata; class Amphibia; order Anura; family Leptodactylidae; genus Leptodactylus; species Leptodactylus fallax. The sequence goes on along the minus strand of CAMRHE010000006.1, from coordinate 1,587,089 downwards.
AGAACCAGCATATCACCCCAGCCACGCAGATAGATAGGTTAGTGTCACCAGAACCAGCATATCACCCCAGCCCTGCAGATAGATAGGTTAGTGTCACCAGAACCAGCATATCACACCAGCCCTACAGATAGATAGGTTAGTGTCACCAGACCCAGCATATCACCCCAGCCCTGCAGATAGATAGGTTAGTGTCACCATAACCAGCATATCCCCCCAGCCCTGCAGATATATAGGTTAGTGTCCCCAGCATATCCCCCCAGCCCTGCAGATATATAGGTTAGTGTCCCCAGCATATCACCCCAGCCCTGCAGATAGATAGGTTAGTGTCACCAGAACCAGCATATCACCCCAGCCCTGCAGATAGGTTAGTGTCACCAGAACCAGCATATCACCCCAGCCCTGCAGATAGATAGGTTAGTGTCACCAGACCCAGCATATCACCTCAGCCCTGCAGATAGATAGGTTAGTGTCACCAGAACCAGCATATCACCCCAGCCCTGCAGATAGATAGGTTAGTGTCACCAGAACCAGCATATCACCCCAGCCCTGCAGATAGATAGGTTAGTGTCACCAGAACCAGCATATCACCCCAGCCCTGCAGATAGATAGGTTAGTGTCACCAGAACCAGCATATCACCCCAGCCCTGCAGATAGATAGGTTAGTGTCACCAGAACCAGCATATCACCCCAGCCCTGTAGATAGATAGGTTAGTGTCACCAGAACCAGCATATCACCCCAGCCCTGCAGATAGATAGGTTAGTGTCACCAGACCCAGTATATCACCCCAGCCCTGCAGATAGATAGGTTAGTGTCACCAGGAGCAGCATATCACCCCAGCCCTGCAGATAGATAGGTTAGTGTCACCAGACCCAGCATATCACCCCAGCCCTGCAGATAGATAGGTTAGTGTCACCAGAACCAGCATATCACCCCAGCCCTGAAGATAGATAGGTTAGTGTCACCAGACCCAGCATATCACCCCAGCCCCGCAGATAGATAGGTTAGTGTCACCAGAACCAGCATATCACCCCAGCCCTGCAGATAGATAGGTTAGTGTCACCAGAACCAGCATATCACCCCAGCCCTGCAGATAGATAGGTTAGTGACACCAGAACCAGCATATCACCCCAGCCCTGCAGATAGATAGGTTAGTGTCACCAGACCCAGCATATCACCCCAGCCCTGCAGATAGATAGGTTAGTGTCACCAGAACCAGCATATCACCCCAGCCCTGCAGATAGATAGGTTAGTGTCACCAGAACCAGCATATCACCCCAGCCCTGCAGATAGATAGGTTAGTGTCACCAGACCCAGTATATCACCCCAGCCCTGCAGATAGACAGGTTAGTGTCACCAGGAGCAGCATATCACCCCAGCCCTGCAGATAGATAGGTTAGTGTCACCAGACCCAGCATATCACCCCAGCCCTGCAGATAGATAGGTTAGTGTCACCAGAACCAGCATATCACCCCAGCCCTGAAGATAGATAGGTTACTGTCACCAGACCCAGCATATCCCCCCAGCCCTGCAGATAGATAGGTTAGTGACACCAGAACCAGCATATCACCCCAGCCCCGCAGATAGATAGGTTAGTGTCACCAGAACCAGCATATCACCCCAGCCCTGCAGATAGATAGGTTAGTGTCACCAGAACCAGCATATCACACCAGCCCTACAGATAGATAGGTTAGTGTCACCAGACCCAGCATATCACCCCAGCCCTGCAGATAGATAGGTTAGTGTCACCATAACCAGCATATCCCCCCAGCCCTGCAGATATATAGGTTAGTGTCCCCAGCATATCCCCCCAGCCCTGCAGATATATAGGTTAGTGTCCCCAGCATATCACCCCAGCCCTGCAGATAGATAGGTTAGTGTCACCAGAACCAGCATATCACCCCAGCCCTGCAGATAGATAGGTTAGTGTCACCAGAACCAGCATATCACCCCAGCCCTGCAGATAGATAGGTTAGTGTCACCAGACCCAGCATATCACCCCAGCCCTGCAGATAGATAGGTTAGTGTCACCAGAACCAGCATATCACCCCAGCCCTGCAGATAGATAGGTTAGTGTCACCAGAACCAGCATATCACCCCAGCCCTGCAGATAGATAGGTTAGTGTCACCAGACCCAGTATATCACCCCAGCCCTGCAGATAGACAGGTTAGTGTCACCAGGAGCAGCATATCACCCCAGCCCTGCAGATAGATAGGTTAGTGTCACCAGACCCAGCATATCACCCCAGCCCTGCAGATAGATAGGTTAGTGTCACCAGAACCAGCATATCACCCCAGCCCTGAAGATAGATAGGTTACTGTCACCAGACCCAGCATATCCCCCCAGCCCTGCAGATAGATAGGTTAGTGACACCAGAACCAGCATATCACCCCAGCCACGCAGATAGATAGGTTAGTGTCACCAGAACCAGCATATCACCCCAGCCCTGCAGATAGATAGGTTAGTGTCACCAGAACCAGCATATCACACCAGCCCTACAGATAGATAGGTTAGTGTCACCAGACCCAGCATATCACCCCAGCCCTGCAGATAGATAGGTTAGTGTCACCATAACCAGCATATCCCCCCAGCCCTGCAGATATATAGGTTAGTGTCCCCAGCATATCCCCCCCAGCCCTGCAGATATATAGGTTAGTGTCCCCAGCATATCACCCCAGCCCTGCAGATAGATAGGTTAGTGTCACCAGAACCAGCATATCACCCCAGCCCTGCAGATAGGTTAGTGTCACCAGAACCAGCATATCACCCCAGCCCTGCAGATAGATAGGTTAGTGTCACCAGACCCAGCATATCACCTCAGCCCTGCAGATAGATAGGTTAGTGTCACCAGAACCAGCATATCACCCCAGCCCTGCAGATAGATAGGTTAGTGTCACCAGAACCAGCATATCACCCCAGCCCTGCAGATAGATAGGTTAGTGTCACCAGAACCAGCATATCACCCCAGCCCTGCAGATAGATAGGTTAGTGTCACCAGAACCAGCATATCACCCCAGCCCTGCAGATAGATAGGTTAGTGTCACCAGAACCAGCATATCACCCCAGCCCTGTAGATAGATAGGTTAGTGTCACCAGAACCAGCATATCACCCCAGCCCTGCAGATAGATAGGTTAGTGTCACCAGACCCAGTATATCACCCCAGCCCTGCAGATAGATAGGTTAGTGTCACCAGGAGCAGCATATCACCCCAGCCCTGCAGATAGATAGGTTAGTGTCACCAGACCCAGCATATCACCCCAGCCCTGCAGATAGATAGGTTAGTGTCACCAGAACCAGCATATCACCCCAGCCCTGAAGATAGATAGGTTACTGTCACCAGACCCAGCATATCCCCCCAGCCCTGCAGATAGATAGGTTAGTGACACCAGAACCAGCATATCACCCCAGCCCCGCAGATAGATAGGTTAGTGTCACCAGAACCAGCATATCACCCCAGCCCTGCAGATAGATAGGTTACTGTCACCAGACCCAGCATATCACCCCAGCCCTGCAGATAGATAGGTTAGTGTCACCAGACCCAGCATATCACCCCAGCCCTGCAGATAGATAGGTTAGTGTCACCAGACCCAGCATATCACCCCAGCCCTGCAGATAGATAGGTTACTGTCACCAGAACCAGCATATCACCCCAGCCCTGCAGATAGATAGGTTAGTGTCACCAGACCCAGCATATCACCCCAGCCCCGCAGATAGATAGGTTAGTGTCACCAGAACCAGCATATCACCCCAGCCCTGCAGATAGATAGGTTAGTGTCACCAGAACCAGCATATCACCCCAGCCCTGCAGATAGATAGGTTAGTGACACCAGAACCAGCATATCACCCCAGCCCTGCAGATAGATAGGTTAGTGTCACCAGACCCAGCATATCACCCCAGCCCTGCAGATAGATAGGTTAGTGTCACCAGAACCAGCATATCACCCCAGCCCTGCAGATAGATAGGTTAGTGTCACCAGAACCAGCATATCACCCCAGCCCTGCAGATAGATAGGTTAGTGTCACCAGACCCAGTATATCACCCCAGCCCTGCAGATAGACAGGTTAGTGTCACCAGGAGCAGCATATCACCCCAGCCCTGCAGATAGATAGGTTAGTGTCACCAGACCCAGCATATCACCCCAGCCCTGCAGATAGATAGGTTAGTGTCACCAGAACCAGCATATCACCCCAGTCCTGCAGATAGATAGGTTAGTGTCACCATAACCAGCATATCCCCCCAGCCCTGCAGATATATAGGTTAGTGTCCCCAGCATATCCCCCCAGCCCTGCAGATATATAGGTTAGTGTCCCCAGCATATCACCCCAGCCCTGCAGATAGATAGGTTAGTGTCACCAGAACCAGCATATCACCCCAGCCCTGCAGATAGGTTAGTGTCACCAGAACCAGCATATCACCCCAGCCCTGCAGATAGATAGGTTAGTGTCACCAGACCCAGCATATCACCTCAGCCCTGCAGATAGATAGGTTAGTGTCACCAGACCCAGCATATCACCCCAGCCCTGCAGATAGATAGGTTAGTGTCACCAGAGCCAGCATATCACCCCAGCCCTGCAGATAGATAGGTTAGTGTCACCAGAACCAGCATATCACCCCAGCCCTGCAGATAGATAGGTTAGTGTCACCAGAACCAGCATATCACCCCAGCCCTGCAGATAGATAGGTTAGTGTCACCAGAGCCAGCATATCACCCCAGCCCTGCAGATAGATAGGTTAGTGTCACCAGAACCAGCATATCACCCCAGCCCTGCAGATAGATAGGTTAGTGTCACCAGAACCAGCATATCACCCCAGCCCTGCAGATAGATAGGTTAGTGTCACCAGAACCAGCATATCACCCCAGCCCTGCAGATAGATAGGTTAGTGTCACCAGAGCCAGCATATCACCCCAGCCCTGCAGATAGATAGGTTAGTGTCACCAGAACCAGCATATCACCCCAGCCCTGCAGATAGATAGGTTAGTGTCACCAGAACCAGCATATCACCCCAGCCCTGCAGATAGATAGGTTAGTGTCACCAGAACCAGCATATCACCCCAGCCCTGCAGATAGATAGGTTAGGGTCATCTGAATCAAACTGCATTTTCCCCTTGTGCATTGCTGCCTATGTTGTCAAAATATTGTTGTTTTTGTCAACATGTGAATGGGCTCTCTGGAGCAACAAGGGCTTTAACATTGCTCCAAAGAAGTCATTTGCATATTGACAAAAAAAAGTGATATCCCAGCAACGGAGGGAGCAATTCACAAGGGGAAAACACCGTTTGATTCAGAGCTGGATGAACCTCTTGAGATTTGTTTTGCGAACATTCACAATGTTTGACGGATGGTTTTGTTTTGGACCAAACTTGTTCAGTCCAAACCGGCAGTACTATTATTATACTCTGGGGGCTCTTCAGACCCTGTGGTATAATAATGGAGGGGAAGTACGGAAAAACAATAAACAGTCATACAAACGTTCCCTCACCTCTCCTGGGCTCCTGGTGCTGTGTCGTAGGCGTCTTCAGTCCTCTTCCAGTCTTCTGGGTGACATCAGCGGCCCAAGTGAACCACTGAGGCCCAATCACAGGAGGGTGCCTTAGCGTTAACCCAGGAGAAGACCAAAGATGCCCAAAATGGTGCACCAGAAGCCCAGGAAAGGAGAGGGAGGGAGTGTAAGCTGGGCCTCTGCTTATTATTCTCTGGGGTCTGAAGAGACCCAGAATATAATAATGATTTGTGGGTAGCAAACCTCAAAAATTTCAGGTTTGGCCCAATCCAAGATTTTTGGAAAATTCACAACAAACCCGGCTTGTTGCATTCGAGTCCTAATTTACTATGTTGCTCTCTGTTAACTCATCATATTCAGTGATAGTAAATAGAATCTACTCTTACGGCTTTCTTTTTGTCTTGTTTCTATGTATCCGAATCTCGTTTGACGCATTTCCACCAGCAGGTTCAGCAGGCACAACGCCCGTCTATCCCACCCGTAGCTGTCATATATTGTCAGCAATTGGAAGGAGTTTTATAAATAAATAAAATCCAACCCTAATAAAAGAGCAGACATTGCAGTCTATACATCTCCCCTCTCCGCAGAATCCTCGCATCATCCATTTTCAATGTGAAAGGTACAGAAACAGAGAAAGCCAAGAAAAAAAAAAATCGGACAAAAAAAAAAAAAAAAACACACAACAACCCGCAGCTGATGTATCCAAATTGAATTATCGGGGTTGACGCTGACTTGAGAAATTCAGTTTTATTAAATTAGTTATTCACAGCAAACAGCTATATTGGTCGGAATCAGACGAGTCGGCTTTACTGGCAGCGAGGCCGCGATAATGTTATATGCTCTTCATCCCGTCATTATGTCTTTGTATTCTGTCCATCTGGCACTAAATTATACAATACGACGCCACTGGCTGCTTTGTGAGTGTCGCCTCCCGATGTAAACGCTTTGTGATTAGGCCCAAACGTGTCCAGTTAATCATCGTATAGACATCATAAAGCCATCCAACGCTTGTTGACTAGCCGCGACGTCCGGCCATAAAAGGAGGCTCGATTATTGCCATAATAGAGTATAAAGGGCCGGGATCTGGGACGTTTTATGCTAAAAATGATCATTTTACCCCCATTATTCACATCATAATATCATTTAGAACCACGATAATGCAAAAATCATAGACGAGGTGACCATACGATGACATTCGCAGCCTTTTACGGTGACCCAAGGCTAAACTTGTACACTTCCGAATAATTTATAATTCTCTTCTCTATCAGATTGTAATTACTGTCTCCTATACGGGGGCAGATTTTGTGAATTTACTAATAGCCGGCTGGTTGGAGGATGGCGGCGTTTCTGTTGACAAATTGCTACATTATTTCATTACGGCTCGTCAACGGAGAGTTTCCAGCACAATTTGTCAATAAAAGCCATTTGGAATCTCCCGCCGCGCGTTCCACGTATTGATCCGCAGCCTAAACAGCGGTTAATAGGAGAATTAATCTGCAAAATACAATAATTTAGAGGAAAAAAAAAACCTCCTAACAAATTATAGAAGGTCTTTTCACGGCGACTTGTCGGGCAAACAAGTGCCCGCTTGTGACGGAAATAGAATTGATTTTCAATTGGGCGAATTAACCGGGAAGTTTAATAAATTTGTCAATGGCTTTTTCCATTGTGAAAAGAATTTTGTGGGTACTGGTTCTCCTTGTGGAGATCCAACTGGTGTAGAGAGTCTTAGGGCCTGTTCAGACAGCAGAAAATGAAGAAGAATTTAGACAGTCTTCTGCCTCAGATTCCTGTTCAGTTATCGGCCCTCTGACTCCCTGCGTCGGGAAACTGAACCTGAGTTGGTCTATCGGGTGTCTGTCGTTTTTAAACTGAAACCAGTGGAGGAAATGATCTTTGTCGGACACTGCAAAGGAGTCTCCAACTGAGAATCTAGTGCAGATGTGAACATAGCTGTAGCTCTTCTCTACAAGATGAAGATGAAATCAGTTTCCCTATTGCGACTTATAGGTAAGTACTCTGTAAAGATAGGTACCTCGGGGATGTAGCTATAGGGGGTGCAGAGGCAGCAATCGCTACCAGGCAGCTATCTATCAATCGCTAAAATGTAGCTACCTATAGATGGTACTATAGTAGGAGTCTCCTGTACCAAATTCAGGACTTCAGGCATATTTACCTGGCACAGGACTCTTTCAGAAGAGGAAGTGCTAAGGGGGGAAGGATGAAGTGTGACAATGTGCCTGGGCATGAGCTAGCCTCCTCAGAGGGCAGCAATTGTCTCTCTACCTTGAATCAAGTGTGAAAGTATCAGCAGAGAAGGATCACACTGAAATATAAGGTTAAAGGGAGCCCGCAATGAGGATGGACCTTCAGCTCCCTGGAGCACCTCTCTTGCCACTCGGACCCCTACCATCTCTTTTCTGCACCACCCCATGCGCAGAACACTGTCAGGACTCCTAGGAACCTATCTATAAAACATGGTGTAGAACACTGTCAGGGCTCCTAGGAACCTATCTATAAAACATAGAGTATGACACTGTCAGGGCTCCTAGGAACCTATCTATAAATCATAGTGTATAACACTGTCAGGGCTCCTAGGAACCTATCTATAAAACATAGTGTATAACACTGTCAGGGCTCCTAGGAACCTATCTATAAAACAGTGTAAAACACTGTCAGGGCTCCTAGGAACCTATCTATAAAACATAGTGTATAACACTGTCAGGGCTCCTAGGAACCTATCTATAAAACATAGTGTATAGTGTATGATGCTGTCAGGGCTCCTAGGAACTGATCTATAAAGCATAGTGTAGAATAATGTCAGGGCTCCTAGGAACCTATCTATAGAACATAGTGTATGACACTGTCAGGGCTCCTACTAACCTATCTATAAAACACAGTGTATAACACTGTCAGGGCTCCTAGGAACCTATCTATAAAACATAGTGTATGATGTTGTCAGGGCTCCTAGGAACTGATCTATAAAGCATAGTGTAGAATACTGTCAGGGCTCCTAGGAACATATCTATAAAACATAGTGCAGAATACTCTTAGAATACTCTTAGGGTATATAGATGGAGGCACAGGGCAGGTGTAAAAAAGTAAAAAAAATATTCATACCCAACTTCCATTACCTCTTTTGGGCCTCCTTGCGGCATCCAGCACTCTCTTTCTGACACCTCGGTGACGCCTGGTGCTCTCCTGTGATGTTATGCGCTTGTGGCCACCACTAAGGTCTTTGATTGGGCCTCAACAATGACATGGGCAAGCCGAGCGTCATGATGTCATCACGCTCGGTGTTCCTATGTGACCACTAGTGGCCCAATCACAGGCCTCAGCGGTGAACCTGGGTGCATGACATCACAAGAGACCACCCGATGTCGCAAGGAGGCCCAAAGGTACCAGAGGTAACCTTCCCTTGGCCTCCACCTATTATACCCTGGGGTCTGAAGCGTCCACAGAGTATAACGTGGCGACCATTTTTGTTTGTTTGAAGTGAATCATTATTTGTTCGGTTTCACTAAACAATTCAACAGTTCCTTTGTTTAATGCTGGACATGCCCTTTATATAAGGTGAGAGACTGTGACTACCTTGCATTTTTTCTTTCTTAAAAATATTTGAAAGAAACTCAATAATATACAAAGTTTTGTGAAAACGTCTGTTTTTAAAACAATGGGTATGAAAGAGTTTATTCACATGTTAGTTTTTTTGGACAGAGGGAAAAAATTATCCGTTAAAAAAAACAGACACGTTCTACATTTGCCCGTATTGATGGACACATGGGCCCAAATAGAAGACAGTAGGTCAGTGGGTTGGGTAAAAAAATAAAAGTCATCCATTTTTTTTTAATAATCTGTTAACACCGGATGCAAAATGGAACACTTGGCCATCAAAAACAGATGCGGATCGGATACATTCATCTGTTTTTTTCACGGTCGAGAGAATGATACGGTCATGTGAATATAGACCAAACATTAGTATCGGTAAAGAAAGTAGTGAAAACTGTTCTAGGATTTTGATGGAGTTATCCTTTAAATTGGAGAGAACTAAAAATTATCGGTATCTGTTGTGGTACCTGCCGGTGGGGGTTGTAGCACTTCTCCCCGCAAATGTCTTCTCCTTTCTTGCATTTGACAAAGGAGCAAGTGTGTCCATTTTCATCCATGGAATTCATAGAATTACACAGGTAGGTGTGTCTTCTCCTGAGCTCATAGCCAAGAATGATTCCATTAGGTTCTTCTGGTGGAGACCAATGAATCTCTGCAGATCTGTGAAGATGTATAAAAGCAGGTCCCAAATAGTCAAGTAAGACCCCAACAAGATGTATACTAATAATATACTATACTATACTATACGATATACTACAGAGGTACCCTAATCAGTCTAATATACGGAAGTGGCATCACAATACACACCTCAGCTGCTGCAGAACCTCATTATACACACCTCAACTACTGCAGTACACATCGTTCTGCTGCAGAACATCATGATACAAACATAAACTGCTGCAGATCATCATATTACACACCTCAGCTGCTGCAGAACCTCATAATACACACCTCAGCTGCTGCAGAACCTCATAATACACACCTCAGCTGCTGCAGAACCTCATAACCTCATGGTTGACCTTTCCTCATAATATGATGTTCCTGGATCCCAATTCACAATCTTTAAGAACCATCAAGTACCATTGATAATACTGGTGTATTCTCATGCAGTAGAGTGGTTTATGGATCCCCCCCCCAAACACCAGGGTGCTGGGTGGGACTGCTACCCCTGCACCCCCTATAGCTACATCCCTGCAGTGTCCCTGACATTTGCAGCTGTAATTCTATCTAATCTACTCCTCTGTTTAATACAGAATTATTTCAGATTATATACTGTATAATCTGCTGTGTAGATTAGATTCTGTCAGACAGCGCCATATAACACCATCTGATGGATAATTAGATTTACCATCGAAAGGAAAACTACAGGAAATCAATTCACACTATAGAGATTGATCCGGCTCCTCACGTCCGGCAAAAATCGCCACTCAATAAACATTGAATAAAGGAACAATACAACCATTATGTGCAAAGAGAATGACTGTGAGGGCTGGGGGTTCCTCCCAGACGCTAGCAGATTGTACAGGTGTAGCAGATTGTACAGGTGTAGCAGATTGTACAGATGTAGCAGATTGTACAGATGCAGCAGATTGTACAGATGCAGCAGATTGCACAGATGTAGCTGGGTTTATTTTCCTATTTAACCACCACTAAACAATTTAACCATTAAATTATAGGAATATTTAATTTTCTGCAAATAAAAGTTATACTTTGTAGAATGAAAAATTGTACAATTTTCAAAAACTTTCTGTACCAATTCCTTACAGCTCATATCTATCTATCTATCTATCTATCTATCTATCTATCTATCTATCTATCTATCTATCATATCTTTCTGTCTATCTATCTATCTATCTATCTCATATCTATCTCATATCTATCTATCTATCCATGTTTTATCTATCTATCTATCTCATATCTATCTATCTATCTCATATCTATCTATCTCTCTATCTATCTATCTATCTATCTATCTCATATCTATCTATCTATCTATCTATCTCATATCTATCTATCTCTCTATCTATCTATCTATCTATCTCATATCTATCTATCTCTATCTATCTATCTATCTATCTATCTATCTATCTATCTATCTATCTAATCTCTATTTGTCTATTTGTCCTCTCTCTCCACACCACATCCTGCCACCTTGCATTTTGCAGCCACGTACACACCTCATACATAATGCATTACAGACAGTGTTATATTATTTTCCAAGTTAAAGCAGGACGGACATTTTACAAGGCCCGATCCCTTCATACTTCAGGATCAGAATTAATGAATTATCTATTGATTAAATTCCACTCTAGCAAATCCACCATGGCAAATAAATGAACTAGCCAGGGCACATGTAGGCCACGGCCAGGCTTGTCAGGGCAATCGATCAGCAGTTAGTAATCTTTGGGGATAAAAGAAGAGTTGATGGTAATATGACATGTGGGGAAGGGAATGCTAACAAAGCCACCGAATGAAGTCACCCGGCACTCACACCTCATCCTGTATACTCCACTGCCAGAGGTATATGCAACCTCATATATAACATAGCACTGAGGGGTCTAATGAAAGATACACAGAGAAGGGCGCCTAGACTTTTACAATGTGTTAGATATGAGAATATATGACTGCTATCAGTGCTCACAATTTAATTCTCATATACAGACTAATAGGAAAGTAGATGACCTATTAGGGTGAATTCACACATGACAGATTTGTTATGGACTTTGGATATGAAATCTGCAACAGTTTGCAATGGACACAATGTATATGAAGGCTAACTTTCCCTTTCCCTGTCATACTGTTTAATCAAACAATGATTTGAGAAACTGCAGCTGCATCCCCCTCCTCTTCATCTTCTATTTAATGAATTACACCAAATGGATTTTTTAGGGACTGGGGAGGTTCTTTGAACAGAGATGGGAATTATAGGCCACTTACCCTTGGAGAGATACACACGTGGACAAAATTGTTGGTACCCCTTGTTTAATGAAAGAAAAACCCACAATGGTCACAGAAATAACTTGAATCTGACAAAAGTAATAATATATAAAACATGTTGACAAGCCACAAAGCTTCTGGGAGAATGTCCTATGGACAGATGAGACAAAAATCGAAATTTTTGGCATGGCACATCAGCTCTATGTTCACAGATGGAAAAATGAAGCATGTCTTGAAAAGAACACTGTCCCTACTGTGACACATGGAGGAGGCTCTGTTATGTTCTGGGGCTGCTTTGCTGCCTCTGGCACAGGGTGTCTTGTATCTGTGCAGCGTACAATGAAATCTCAAGACTATCAAGGGATTCTAGAGAGAAATGTGCTGCCCAGTGTCAGAAAGCTTGGGCTCAGTCACAGGTCATGGGTCTTGCAACAGGATAATGACCCAAAACACACAGCTAAAAACACCCAAGAATGGCTAAGAGGGAAACATTGGACTATTCTGAAGTGGCCTTCTATGCGCCCTGACCTAAATCCTATTGAGCATCTTTGGAAGGAGCTGAAACATGCCGTCTGGAAAAGGCACCCTTCACACCCGAGACAACTGGAGCAGTTTGCTCATGAGGAGCGGCCAAAATACCTGCTGAGAGGTGCAGAAGTCTCATTGACAGTGACAGGAATCGTTTGATTGCAGGGATTGCCTCAAAAGGTTGTGCAACAAAATATTAAGTTAAGGGAACCATCATTTCTGTCCAGGCCTGTTTCATGAGTTTTCTTTTTTTTAAAAATTCTGTTGAAGCCTGGTTGGAAAGCAATGTCTGACTTTCATTTGTTCATTTTCATAGAATTTTTATATATTATTACTTTTGTCAGATTCAAGTTATTTCTGTGACCATTGTGGGTTTTTCTTTCATTAAACGAGGGAGGGGGACCAACAATTTTGTACACATGTGTATAATGGAATTCCTCTATGCCAGTTTTCTGACATAGCGGGATCATATTGTGGCCCACATTTGGTGCAACTTCCTTTCTTGTACCAAACAAGCGCCACAACCCCCGTTCTTCAGCTCGCTCGACACATTGTGTGAATGTGGGTGGAATGGGGCAGATAGCCTTGGCCCGACATGTTTATTATTCACTTGTGACATTAGGAGGCCACAATTTTTGGTGTTCACAGGGGGTCCCAATGATCAGACCACCAGAAATCAGACATTTATCCAGTACCCTGTGGACAGAAGATACTTTTTTGACCACTACCATGCCCCTGTTTTTGTGACAAAATGTACTGGTCACAGCGCCTTTTTTGGATGTGAGCAGCAAATAAAGTACCAAAGTCTCACATGAAATGCTGGGCCCAAGTAATTTGCCTGCCCTTACGGGAGTCTGGGAGGTCACCCCTTTTTTTTCATGAGTTTCCTGAACATTCCAGGAGAGTTGGCAAGTATGTTTAAAGGGAGTGTCACCAGAAGATATTATATCACCCCAGATGCACAGACCCTAACCTAATGGTGTTCTCCCCTTGTGAATTGATGCCTTCATTGCCAGGATATTACTAATTTTGTCAATATGCAAGTGAGCTCTTAGAAAGAGGGGGCTACCGCTTACCTTTTTGGAGCAATGGCGATGCCCTCATTGCTCCAAAAAGCTCATTTGCATACTGACAAAAACAGCGATATCTCTGCAACAAAGGCAATGATTCATAAGGGGAAAATGCCATTTGATTCAGGTGACCCTAACCTATCTATCTGGGGTGATATATTAGGTTCTTGTGACACTCCCTTTAAGGGGAGTCTGTTCAACATGTACAGTCCAGGCTCAACAACGTATTACTTATTAAGTCCATAACATGGCACCATATTAGATTGTCAGCAGTTTCCATGTGAAAAAACTGCACGGTCACCCATGGTAAAAAAAAAGTCAGGTCTGAATTGTAATCAGTAGTCTCCAGTCTGCAGCTGTCAAGGCACGCTGGGAGTTGTAGTTGCACAACAGCTGGAGAGACAGAGAGTGAAGAGTGGTTTAGACCATGTGGACATGGCTCTGTATGGAGGGACTCATGAAACAAAGTGGGTAATCTCTGCAAAGAAGCTACGACCACCTCTTACCTTGAAGTGACATTCGCTATACTTGGAGACGGTATCTTTTCTGGAGATCCTTCCACAGTGGCTACTTGTGTGACGTCGCTCTTTATACAGGAATATGCGGTGCAGACCTCAACCTGAAGAGGATACAAGACAGGGCCACAAATACATGTAATGTAATATGTATCATTAAAGGGGAACTCCAGAATAAAATAATCGTCTGACACTTCATAACGCAGATGAAGTGAACCAAAGGCGCTAGAATTCATAAATTCACAAAAATGGAGTACATGATGTGCACCTTATTTATAATATGTTTTCACACCTACGTCACTATACACTATAGTAGCTGAAAAACCTTCCAATGTCGCCCGCACAGCGCCACGGCTCTGCCTACTGATTGTAGTCCAGGCACAACTGGACGAAAACCATCTTAGTTGCCCATAGCAACCAATCACAGCGTAGCTTTCATTTCTAATAGTGCTCTTGGTTGCTATGGGCAACAAAGACAGTTTCAGTTTCATAAATCTGCCCCAACTGTTTAAAAGCAAAATGGTCTTAGATGCCCATGGCAACCAATGACAGCTCAGCTTTCAGTTTTCAGGAGCAGAATACAAAATGAAAGCTGTGCTGTGATTGGTTGCTATGGGCAACTAAGACCATTTTGCTTTTAGATAACTTTAATAAATCTGTCCCAATGGGGAATATTTATGAAACTGAAACTGTCTTTGTTGCCCATAGCAACCAATCACCACACAGCTTTTATGTTCCAAAAGAATTATTAGAAATGAAAGCTGTGCAGTGATTGGTTGCTAGGGGCAACAGACAATTTTTCAGTTTAGACAGTTTCATAGATAAAAATGGAGATTTGCAACATTTTAAACACCGCCCTCGCCGCTTTACTGAACGGGATGCGGTGGGGTCGGAGCCATCGGTCCTTGCAGATTTATTATCATTTACATCAGTTTTTTGGTTTACTGATATCTATGGCTGCAAGGAGCTGCTGCAGATTTCAGGATGGCACAGGCTGCGGCAGCGGATGTGCCTGATTTATGATGAGGCCTACACCCACCACCAGACCAGAGATTATGAAGACTGGGCACCATAAAATTAGATGACCATGACCAGTCTTGATAATCTCTGGTGTGGTGGTGGGTGCAGGTCTCATCATAAATGCAGCTTCTTGCAGGAGATACACATCACAGTCACCTATGACTAAATAGGGCAGGTCTGAGCTCTGATTCAGACCAGCAGTCTCCAGCCTGCCACTGTCATGGCATGCTGGGAGTTGTAGTTGAATAGCGGCCAGCTTCTGGACTATCTGCTCCAGCCAAGGACCACCCACCTGACAGTAGGGAGCCTAGGTAGCATTTTTGGTGGTAAAACTAACTGCACCAATTGTTCAGGAATGGTGGGACCTATAGAAAAATTCCAACTGCACCAAAATCAGTGGAGCGGCATCTATTGAAGAATGCAAAGAGGTGGAGATGGTGAAAGATTCTCTTTAACATACAATAGACTGTGCCCTGATAACTCTGGCAGACATTGCAATGGGGGAAATATTAGCTCAACACTTGATTGGCCATAATTCTATAATAAGTGAGGGTCCGACCTCTGGACTCATACCGATCCTGCAAATGAAGGAGCCACAGTGCTGATGTAGTGTGTCACTCAATTCATTGTTTTTCCCTGCCCAGCGCCCCCTGGCCACTTGCTGGTGGGGAAACTGCAGCACAATTCCACTAAAGTAAATGGGACCCCTGTTCACACCACCCACCAATCATAAAATGAAGACTTATCCTAGAGATCAAACTGGAATACATCTTTACAATAATCTCCTCTTGTGTTTTTTTTTTTTTTACCTACCTTATGATCTTAGTACAAAAGAAGCCAATGACAAACTCAGCTTTGCTACATCAGTGGACTAAACCTTGTGATATTCCATGACATAGCCCTCTTTTACACACCTGTATACTGTACACTGTATATGGAGCCAAGTCTCCCACTATAAAGGCATAGGGCATCTTGCTTTCAGTCTTGTAGACCTTGTTATTCGCATAGATGGAATATTCTGTGACAACGCCATTCGGATTTGAAGGGGATGACCAGATGACACGTACAGCTGTACTGTTGATTACCACAACCTCTGGAGGGAGCATACCCTCAGGCTCTGGAATTAATGGAAGAATATGAGTACGCTCCAGCTGTCTGCGTTGGAGACCTTGTATAACTAAATGCATATTAGTATCCAGGCTCCGAAAAAATGTATCACAACGTGGCGTGCCGTCTTATGACCAGTCCCTCGCACTGCGCGCTGCTCACTAAATCGACTTATTATAGCCACATGACTATAATGCTCTATCATATCAACACTGATGTGTGACCAATGGAAGATTCTCTATTAAAATTAGATTAACTATCAATTTTAGTATTGATACAATCCTGGTCACAGCCCAATCACAAGGAGGCGGCGTGGAAAGCTGTTATATCCACGTAATGACGGAGCGGAATAGCGGATGACCTAAGGAACATTAAAAGTATCACCCCGCAAATGACTTTCAGCAATAGGACGGCATTATCGTTAGGTAAATGATCTAAAGTGTTGATGATCACACAGTAGTTAATACGGCCATCTCATTTAGGAATTACATTCCCGGCGCTTAACCGAGGGGCGGCCGAGATAACGGTGTCAAATGTTTCTTTATCCTGTCAGCTGGGAACATATTTATGGTCATTTTATAAACAAGAAAAAAAATAAGATGGCGGTAACCTTTCATATCAAGGAGGAAATAAAAATCCTTTCTTGAGGAGCTTTTTTAATGACCTGGAACACTTGGTTGGGAGGTAATAATGATATTATACCGTATATAATGAGCTTTATAAAGTCAGAGGAGTAGGAAGAGCCTCCTGCATGTGGGGAGATGGAAAGAGAAACCAAGCCAAGAAGATTACAGTAAAAA
>CAMRHE010000006.1:1462500-1567500 GCA_947044405.1 Leptodactylus fallax | reverse complement strand
GTCCAGGTGCTGGACATGGGGCAACTAGACATGGTCAAACCTCATGGGATTTGCTTTACGGATATTCACAAGGTTGTCCACCTGTTTAGTTTTGGACCAAACTTCTTAGTTCCAAACTTGAAGTGCTCTTATTATACTCTGGGGTCTCTTTAGACATCAGAGTATAATAAGTGGAGGCCCAGGGGAGGTGCAGCAACATAATAAACACTGATATTCCAGAGCCCGTGACATTACCTAGAGGAAGATGACCGAAGAAGATCGCAAGGAAGTCCACGAGAGGTGATGGAAGGTGAGTATCAGTGTTTATTATGTTTCTGCACCTCCTATAGGCCTCCACTTATTACACTCTGGGGTTTAAAGTGACCTCGTAGTATAAAAGAAATTCATGAGTGAGGAACCCCAAAAAATTTGAATTCAGTGGAACCCAACCTTTTTGGAAAATTCACAACAAATCCAGTTTATTACAAACCAGTTCACTCATCTCTAGTGGCAACCAATGGTCCATAACCCCAGGAAACTGCTTGTGAACCCCTGATCTGTGGTACTTTTAGCATTCCCATTCAGCAGATGGCATCTACTCATTCTTAGGTCTTCTTGTTTGTGCTGTACATTAGGAATTTCCCAACAGATTTACAATAGACTATTCCTTTCAGGTCCTATATGCGCCTCATGGCTGCCTTCATGCTTCCATTTCATTCAAAATGTGTTGTAGTTGACATCTTACATTATTTCGCATAAGAGATTTCAGTATCTTCATTCTTCCTTTTAGGTACTATAAGTTCTTCATGGTTGACTTCATCCTACTTTTTAGATCCTAGAAGTGTTTAATGGTTGACCTCACCTTCTCTTTCTATCTCTTTTCGATGGACTTTATGCTATACGTTCTATAAGTGCTTCATGGTTGGATTGAAATGTATTTTGGATGTCTACCTTGTTGAAGCATCCATCCTGTGTTTTAGAAGGGACTTTATGGCTCACTCCATGTTCTCATGGTCTTGACTTCTGGTCTGGACTTTAACTCTTCTTCGCCTTGCTCCTTGGATTCAATGCTTGGATTCTACTCTTCTATCTTGTCCTCTAGCCAGTCACAGCCTAATGGCTCTTGTGGTGTTGACCCATGGCTCTGTATTGTTTTTATTCTATGGCACCATCACCTCCTTGTGTCTTCATTCTACTTAATTCTTTTAAGTCCTATAAGCTCTTCTTGGTTGACTTCATCCTATTTTTAGATCCTATAAGTGCTTCATGGTTGACCTCACCATTTTCATTTCTTTATGAATGAATGAACCTTTGCTTTCACCTCTATAAGTGCTTAATGGTTGGCTTGAGGCATACAATATTTTGGATGTCTACCTTCTTGATGTAACCATCCTGTGTTTAGAAGACTTTTGGCTCCCTTCATCGCTACTTCTATTTTCTCTAAGTTCTCTGAATTCCCATAAGCTCTCTGTGGATGATGCCAAGTTACTTTTAGTTTCTTTACAGTTCTCCATATGCTCCATTTTTAATAAAGGGGTTATCATATCAGAAACAATCCCTTTCAAAACATGGGCACTGGGACAATCAATTGATCCCCTCAGGTCCCAATACTGGCAAACATCTAATGGCCATCCTTGGCCAGATAGGTAATGTACTATTACTTGGATAGCCATCCATAAAATACAAGAATGGCTTCAGTCCACCAGAATGAGAGTCGCACATCCAGAGAAACGTTTATGGTTCCTTCAAGCTTGACTTTTTGCTATCTATCATCTGTCTGACACTGGATCCTACTGTACCTTTATGCAGGTAGAACTGTTCTTTATTAGCAGGGCTGAAGCGCAGCTGTGCGGACTGAAATCTGAAGGTGCTATTTCTCTTTTTTTTTTTCTTTGCAATGGTGGTGGTCCATAACCAACCATAACATTACTTCATATCCTAGCAATATCTCCTGTCTGAAGAGAAGCGAGAGATTTGAAGATTTACTCCATGCGGTGGTCCTGGTTTGGACCTCTTCCTACACATTGCTTCTTGGATTTGGACGCTCTTCAAAGATCTCCTGGTTGCGACCCTTGCTTACTTTCCAGTCTTGTCTTCTGGTTATCACAACTTGATGGCTTTCCTGGTATTGACTCTGTACTGGCTCTGTACCTTTCTACTTCTTTGTCCTGTCAACACACTTGTGTCTGACTGCCAACCAGTAACTATTCTGAGGTCTTCCATCAGGGAATATACAGTACCTGCAATAAAGTCCAAATCTCCTCATGGAGGTTAAAGGGCATGTTGCCACAGTTCGGCCCAAAACAAAACAGAATCTTGTGATATTCACCCATCTCTATTACTGACCTGTACTGATGTGAATAGAGAACATTGGTTGTGATAGAAAGCTCCTATTTAGCTCCAGCATCAGACTAAAACTTGTGTTCCTGCTCCAATCTCTCTCTCTTCCTCTGCTCATTCTCCCCTCCCCTCCCCATAGACTTCTATAGATATGTGTAATCTGGGACATGTGACCTGAAGTCCATCTCGAGATGGATATATCAGAGTGAAAGTCAGTTTATCAGAGGGAGGTGGAACAGGGAAACAAGAATATTTCAAGATATGCTACATAGTTTTGTAGGCATTTATGCAAAGTTTGTCAAAACGAGAATGCCTATTTAAGTATCTAAAAGACGGGGACCCCAACTAAGAGCCTCTTAGAAATTCCGGCGAGTCGTGCGCCTGTTGGGACGTAAGAATTGCCAGTCTTAATAAATTCCCCCGATTTAAATCAATGTGTTCTAAAAACAGACGTTCGTGTGAATAAGGCCTAATATATATATATATATATATATATATATATATATATATATACATATATACACTATATACTGGAAATCACCTAGATAACAAATACCAAAAAATTCAAATCATAGACAATTAAAATTTTTGTACTGAAATTTTAATTTTTATTAATTTGCTTTTAACCTACGAAAAGATAAATTTCACACATCCTATTTCATAATATTCCGCTTTCTACAGAGCTGGGCTGTAAAATTGGGTTCTACGCAGACAACATGCTCTATGAAAAATGCCAGCACTTGTTTTTTCACCGTTTTGTAATCTTACCTGCTAAGACCCTTATCTTCACAGAACCACTGAGTTCCTGAGTAAATATTCTGCCACAGATTTAAATCTTCAGGGGGATTTGATGTAAGTGGTTGCCGGATTGTACGTCTCAGGAGTTCATATCTAACACAAAAGACAAGCAGAGCGTCTGGATTATCTCGACTAATATTATTAAACAAAAACAGGCGGTTTTCAAACATTATTTTGTTTTTACAGCTGCACAATTGCTCAGATAAACATGTTGCGGTTTCCAAACTTATTTTGCTACAAATTGCAAAAAAAAAAAAAATTGCTATTTTTGAAGAAATCCATTAACACGAGAAATCTACTAAAGGTCTTTATCGTGGAAATTCCATCTACCGGCTCTGTCACGCTTAGGCCTATATCTCATACGCTTCTGCTGTATCCATGGAAGTTACGGTATTTTAATCTATGATAATAAATTGCGCGCTCAGTCCTGGTGAGGGTTAAATGATACTTTGTATTTTACTGTATTTTGCATTTTCATGTGTCCATGGTATAGGGCGACTGCAGAGATGTAGGAGATATTTTTATCCTACATATGCAATCATTGTTTTAGAAAGTCCTCACTAATGACAATTTGCATTAATCTGAATGTAGTATGGTTTGGTGCGATGTGCTGCAGAGGCACAGGCTCATTCTCTGCACATCAAGGGGAACGGCTATGTAGTTTAAAGGAAATTTTGGTATAGGAAAACTACAAGGTAGTTAGATAGACAGAGAGAAGGTAGATATGAAATAAATAGACACAAATGATAGCTAAATAGGTCAATAGGTATGAAATAGATAGATTGGTAAGAGATAGAACATAGAAACATAGATACATATATATTAGATAGACAGATAGATAGATAGATAGATAGATATGTAGATAGATAGATAGATATGAGATAGATAGATAGATATGAGATAGATAGATAGATAGATAGATAATGAGGTAGATAGATAGATAATGAGGTAGATAGATAGATAGATAGATTAGATAGATAAGTAGAAAGATATAGATAGATAGATAGATAGATAGATAGATAGATAGATAGATAGATTAGATAGATAAGTAGAAAGATATAGATAGATAGCTTGAGAAAGGTCCAGTCACTTGGGACGGAAGCGATGCTATATGTGACATTATAATTTTGGAATCCTGGAGTGCTGCTTTTTTTTTGGTACTAGTGTGAATGGACCTCTAACTATAGCTTGCACCCATTTATACCTACACTGTGCTGCTTTGAACATTTTTTTCTCTAGATAAATAGATAGATAGGAGATCATATAGTATAGCAGTATAGCATATGTCTATAGTATATGTATATTGTGCCATATAGCAGTATGATGTATGTATGCGGTATAGCACAGTATGATGTACTGTATGTGTGCAGTATTGTGGTGTGGTGTGATGTATGTATGTTGCATAGCAGTATGTTGTATGTGTGCAGTATAGCATTATGATGTACGTGTGAAGTATAGGGGCATGATGTATGTGTATGGTATAGCAGTATGATGTATGTTTTTGGTATAGTGGTATGATGTGTGTATGCAGTACGATGCATGTGCGCAATATAGCTCTATGATGTATATGTGCAGAGTATAGATGTATGATGTATGTTTTTAGTATAACAGTATGACTAGGTGTACAGTATTGCGCTATGATGTGTGTGCGTGGTATAGCGGTATGATATATTTGTGCAGAATTGCAATATGATGTATGTCTGTCGTATAGCAGTGTGATGTATGTTTGTGTCATATAGCAGTGTGATGTATGTGTGTAGTATAGTAGTGTGATATATGTGTGTAGTATAGCAGTGTGGTGTGTGTCATATGGCAGTGTGGTGTGTGTGTAGTATAGCAGTGTGATGTATGTGTGTAGTATAGCGGTATGATGACGTACGTGTGAGGTATAGGCACATGATGTATTTTCCTGGTAGAGCTGTAGGGTATACGTTTGTGGTATAGCAGTATAATGTATGTGTATCATATAGTGGTATGATGTTTGTGTGCAGTTTAGCAGTATGATATATGTGTGTCATATGATATAGGTTTGAGATATAATGGTATGATATAAGTTTGTGGTATCGCAGTATAATGTATGTGTGTAGTATTGCAGTATGAGGTCTGTGTATCATATAGTGGTATGATGTATGTGTGCAGTATAGCAGTATCATATAGTGTATGTATGCTATATAGCGGTGGTATTCATGTTTGTGATAGAGCACCAATATATATTATTGGCAACCCAAACTGCAGCTGTAGTATAAAAGAGAAGGTAACTTATACGTACAGTACCCTATAGACATGCCATAAATGTCAGAGAAAGTAAAGCCTAGAATTGTCCTCAGGCTGATTTCACCCATTACTATTTGTCCTATTACCTTATATCTGGTCCATTAGGCCTTAAAGGAGGTTGCCATGATATAGCTATGAATGTTTCACTAACAGGTATCACTGTCAGTGGCCGAACGCCTTCAGGTGGTGCGGACTGTGTGGTGACGTATGTAGGCAGGCTCTCGGTACACCCTCCATGATATGAGCCCCCTCCAGAACAGGCCACTACGGTTACAGAATAGTTACTGTACGGGATTAGACTTGTCATTATATAGCTATATACAGCGGGGTCAGTAAGAACAATCCGAGGCTCTGGCATTCGGATCTCGTAACTGAATATATCTCCATTTGGTCTGAGTGGAGGAATCCAAGAGACCTGAAATAAAAAAAAATGACGGAGTCAAATGAAATGAAAAGACGAGAAAGAGAAAATACATCTCCTCATCACTTTACAATGACTTACTACATCACGATTTTGCTAAAACTGCAGCAATTTTATTCTTTTGTACTAGAAAGTAACCTCCAGGTCTGTATCATCAGCAGTAGACCTGGATTTAGATATCAATGTACTATTACTATAGTAATTTGGTGTGTTATATATAGTTTAGTTATCAGAGAGAAGCAAAGAATCAGGATGATGGAAAGAGAAAAAGATAGATGATAGATATAAGAGATAGATAGCCCTGCACCAGGCTGGGAAGACTGAATCTGCAATAGGCAAGCAGCTTGGTGTGAAAAAAATCACCTGTGAGAGCAATAATTAGAAAATGGAAGACATACAAGACCACTGATCATCTCCCTCCATCAGGGGCTCCACGAAAGATCTCACCCCGTGGGGTCAAAATGATCACAAGAACGGTGAGCAAAAATCCCAGAACCACACGGGGGGACCTAGTGAATGACCTGCAGAAAGCTGGGACTAACGTAACAAAAGCTACCGTCAGTAACACACTAAGCCGCCAGGCACTCAGATCCTGCAGTGCCAGACGTGTCCCCCTGCTTAAGCCAGTACATATCCGGGCCCGTCTGAAGTTTGCTAGAGAGCATTTGGATGTTCCAGAAGAGTATTGGGAGAATGTCATATGGTCAGATGAAACCAAAGTAGAACTGTTTGGTAGAAACACAACTCGTGGTGTTTGGAGGAGAGTGAATGCTGAGTTGTATCCAAAGAACACCATACCTACTGTGAAGCATGGGGGGGGGGCAACATCATGCTTTGGGGCTGTTTCTCTGCAAAGGGACCAGGACGACTGATCCGTGTACATGAAAGAATGAATGGGGCCATGTATCGTGAGATTTTGAGTGCAAACCTCCTTCCATCAGCAAGGGCATTGAAGATGAAATGTGGCTGGGTCTTTCAGCATGACAATGATCCCAAGCACACCGCCAGGGCAATGAAGGAGCGGCTTCGTAAGAAGCATTTCAAGGTCCTGGAGTGGCCTAGCCGGTCTCCAGATCTCAACCCCATAGAAAACCTTTGGAGGGAGGTGAAAGTCCGTGTTGCCCAGCGACAGCCCCAAAACATCCCTGCTCTAGAGGAGATCTGCATGGAGGAATGGGCCAACATACCAGCAACAGTGTGTGCCAACCTTGTGAAGACTTACAGAAAACGTTTCACCTCTGTCATTGCCAACAAAGGAGATAGAACTAAGTATTGAGATGAACTTTTGTTATTGACCAAATACTTATTTTCCACCATAATTTGCAAATAAGTTCTTACAAAATCAGACAATGTGATTTTTTGGATTTGTTTTCTCATTTTGTCTCTCATAGTTAAGGTCTACCTATGATGACAATTACAGGCCGGCCTCATCTTTATAAGTGGGAGAACTTGCACAATTGGTGGCTGACTAAAGACTTTTTTTCCCCACTATAGATGGATAGATAGGAGAAAGGAAGAGATGACAGCAATAGACATCTGTAAAATAAATGTATAAATAGACAACTAGGAGATAGATAATAGATAGAAGATGGATAGATACATAGATAGATATGAGATAGATAGAGGGATAGATAGATAAATATAGATAGATAGATATATATGAGATAGATAGATAGATAGATAGATAGATAGATAGATAGGAGAATTGAACACAGAAAATAGAAATGAAGCACAGATAGGCTGATAGATAATAGTTAAATAGGAGATAAATAGATAGGTAGATAATAGGCAGATAGGTGATAGATAGATAGATAGATAGATAGATAGATAGATGATAGATACTGGAACTATCAGTCCCCTCTGTGTCTAGTGAGTCTGGGGTCACAAGCCTTCCCGGTGTACAATAAGTACTTTTGAGGTTATAGTGCACTTAGCACCTCTCGGATTTCAAGGACAATGTATAAAGTGGCATGGATTGGATTGGTAAAGTACACAGCGCTACGCTCTCTAGTTTTCCTAAGGCTCGTGGGCTTTCAGACTGTATCTTGGCAATGTAAAGCGTGAAAGCATCAGAGCTCATAAGAGTGTATTCAGAGCAGCATAAGCAGTTTGCTCATTGATTTGGCGATCAGGATTTATGCTCGAGAGGCGGCTATTGTGGAGCGCGGAGTCAGGCGGTACACGCTCTTATTTTCTTGACAAAAACATACAAGGCTACTTATGAGGCATCATTATCTGTTATACAGAAGTCATTGTATAGTAACCTTGGGAAACATCGCTATCAGTGATTAAGATGTTAACACAGACGCGCTGCCCTCTGGTGATTCACTGTCTAATAATATGTCTGGCCTCCTCCAGCTCTACAGATGGAGTACAAGGCGCAGCCGCACAAAGTCTGCAACCTGAGCTCATTAATGACAGTCAATTGATGGCAATAAATGAGCGGACATACCATGGGTACATCCTGTAAAACTGCACAGGGGCTCTTTCTACAGTCTATTAGATTGGGAGTAAATGCCCAAGGTAATAAACTTCATGGCTAAAGATTACTTGACTGTTAGAGAGATGTAAGGGGGGTTTCTGTGTAGAGAGACCATGTGGGGTTACTATTGCAAAAATCACGGTGGGTGATATAAGTAAGGCATGAGAATTCAGGGGGAAAAGGAGGAATAACTTGGACCGGATACAAGACAGATAATGGGGCCCCCACTTGTATGCCACTGATAATAATAGTGTCTTTTTAAGTTTGTGCCCTTGGGCCCCCTGACACTCCAGGGTCCGGTAACAATTGTTACCTCTAAAAACCTATAGCTATGCCCTTGAGGACATTTATAAAACCCCTTGTATCAGGCAGGTGTATCAGGATGCAATTTTTGTGGG
This sequence comes from Leptodactylus fallax, assembly GCA_947044405.1. Classification (NCBI taxonomy): domain Eukaryota; kingdom Metazoa; phylum Chordata; class Amphibia; order Anura; family Leptodactylidae; genus Leptodactylus; species Leptodactylus fallax. The sequence goes on along the minus strand of CAMRHE010000006.1, from coordinate 1,558,808 downwards.
GCAGCAAAATTGAAGAGTCATAGCTAAGTTTTCCTTCATCTGGGGCAGATTTTTGGTTCAATGCCCTCACATTGCACCTAAATACCCAGAACATGACAGAGTGGTTTGTTAGTACTTCTCCTGACCCAAGCCCCTAGGTCACATACCCTGCCAGCCTACCTGCACCTCGGGGGCGTGTATCATAGTAGGGGTGTTACAACAATGTCAGTGGTTGCAGTATTATCCAGGCCCTACAATCTGAGGGAACCCTAAGGGTAAGTTCACAGAGTTTTTTGAAGGCGGAAATTGAGGCCGGAACAGTCTCAAAAATAGGTCGCCCAACTCTCTCATTCACTTCAAATGGAAGTCCAGAGAAGATTTTTTCATCCAGCCGATTTTTCTGCTAGAAGAAAAAACAATTGTCATGACCTATCTTCAGGCAGATTCTGCCTTGCACACCCCTGCTGAAATGAATGGGAAGCAGATAAAAAAAGTTTGCGGTTTTTAGAGCATTTTTTGTAAAAACCGCTTCAAAAAAATTGCTAATGTTTTTTTCTGCTTCACAGTCAACCTAAGGCAGAAACCGACTGAAGGTCAAAAATCAATTAAAAGGAAAAAAAATCGTCCTGACTCCCATTGAAATGAATTGGAGAGTTGGGAGATGTTTTTTTTAGGCAGATTTTGAGGCAGATTCAACCTCGAAAATCCATTCACATGGCGATAAGGAAGAGGAGTTTAAAACAGACTTCCGCAGGACACATATTTTTGAACACAATGGAAGGCAGGTACAGGGAGGAATTTGGGACATATGATAGCGGAGGAGCCCTGTGATAAATTATTTATTAGGGACCTATAGGGAGTGCAGCGGTAGCAGGCGCTACTGAGCCCCGGACTCTAAGAGGGCCCCAAAGGTCCCTCTGCCACATACAATATTCCAGTATTCTAAATGGCGCAAGGTAGGTAGGGGTCCCATTATAGATTTTGCATTTGAGCCCACTTGATGCTTCATACTATGCCCCCAAATTGCAAATTTTAGATGTTTTTGCTTCCGAGATATAATGTTGTAGTTACAAGAAATCCCCAAAAATGTTTTGTTGCCCCAGGAGTTTTCTTTAGCTGTCATATTTGGAAACAAAGACTCTGTCACCCAAACAAATTACATTAAAAGGGGTTGTTCAGTTTTGTAAGTCAAGTTTCATAACACTATTAGGCAAGTCTGAGTTAATAAATGTGAGTCCTCATCTCCTGGCCAGAGTGGAGGGCAATTGTATGGAGCGTCCCTATCTCTGGAGGACCTGTCCTGTCCTAAAATACATAGACAACTCATTTATTTGAATGGACTCTTTGCAATACTTAATTTCCCCTGTGGTGGCGCTGCAGGGAAACTTCTAGCCAGGTTTCTCCACAGATTACAGCTGATCGCCATAACAAGGGGACACTTTATGATCGGCCTATTGTCATGGGCCTCTTCTAACAAGTAAGGAATGTCCACAGTGGAGCTACCCTCTAAATACTAGAGAGGTCTGAACAAATTAAAGGCATTTTCTGGGATAAAATTATGATGACTTATCCTAAGCTCTGTCTGCTTCCTGCTCCATTCTGTGTATCAGCTGCTAAGACCAGCTGATTCATGGGGGTGCCAGAGGTTGTGTGTCGGACTCTTACCAATCTGAAATTGATCATATTTTCATCATAATTTTAGCCTACAAAACCCCTTTAACTTTTGTGTGCCACTGAACCACTGAACAGCCTTCTTGGATAACAATAAGTAATGGACATTCTTGGTCTTTCTCTTGGAGTTTAAGGATAGGTTCACATAGAGGAATTTTGGAGTTGATTTTGGATGTGAATTCTGTCTCAAAATCAGCTGCAAAAAACCATCCTGAATCTTCCTCCCATTGTTTCATTCCGAAAAAAGAAGCTGCTTGATCTTCCCACAGATTCTGAGGCTGTTTCACCCATAGAAACCGCGTCTCGAGGCCCATGCTGGTTAGCCACATTGTATCTGAAGCTAATCAGTGAGCAACCCCGTGGTGGAAAACCAAAGCTCTTTGGCTTATTGCCACGGGTACCACGGGGCCAGTTTTGGAGAGGAATTTGATTTGGAATACCACCTCAAATTCTTCTCCAAGTTCCTCTGTGTGAACCTGCCCTAAGGCTGCCTTGTCAGGCCTCTCTATATTCTACCTCTGTGGGGCCAAACATATAGGGGGAGATTTATGAAGCCTATATAACCCCATCGACATTGGAGGGAACACCTCACATACGACAAGGAACCCGCCTCCTCGTAAATGTGGCGCACCCTCCGCTGGGTCTACGTCTTCCAGCATCTTCCACTTCTTCATTTCGGGCCAATCCAGTGACTGACTCACGGTCCACTAATATAGTCCCAATCTAGGATTCTAAAGATGAAAAAAGATGGCCCTTTTCACCCGCCAATCTAGGTGATAAATCTAAAAATAATGGGAAAAAAAAACAAAACAAAACCAAAAAATCAACTGGGGCATTCCTTACTTATTCCTCATGAGTTCTGGCCACTTTTCTGTATAGCACTCAAGTATGCTTTGATGATCGATGTATGTGAATTTAATGTGTTTCCCCCAAGTGTTTTACTATCCTTCTATATCTGGACGGGTGCCTACCTTTTCAATAAAGCTTTTGATGAAGTTCTAATGATGGCATGGAACACGTGGAGCTCTGTTTTACGGCCTTTTCATTGATTTTTGTAATAATGAAAGCAGCTTTTAAAATCACAGAGATCATTATCTTCTTTTTTTTTTTTTTTACCTTAGCAGTTTTTTATATTTGCATTTACTCTAGTCTTTTGCTTGTCTTTAACCCTTTTGATGTAGGTTGGAGGCAGATTTTGTGATTTCTTTTGTGTAGGGGGGGGGGGGTCAAATGGCCTTAACACATCGCTCTTACTAAATAGATTTCTTTGATCAGTTTTTATGTATTAATTTATTTCCTGTAATTATTTTTTTATTTTTTATTTCAGATTTTTGTTAGACATTTTTTAGTTCAGTTTTGATGTCCGTTAGATTAAAAGGGGTTGTACAGGATATTTTAGTACTGGGGCAGGATGCTAGGGAAGGTGAATAAAAAACAACAACAACAAAAAAAAATCCATACTCACCTGTCCCCGGCACTTCGGTGTGCCCCGCTGCTATCCGATTCAACGGTGCCCCAGGGTTTATTCCGCCTGAAGTCTTAACCTTCCTCTAGTGTTAAGGTCGTGACCGACCCATTTTAGGTTTTAAATGCATACAAATTCTACATACATTTGTTTATTGCATCAAGACTTTTTGACTTTTTCAGGAACTTATTTTTAAACAAAATACAATAAAATAAAACTATTTTACTAAATTGTAAAATGCTCTTATTAAAAATTATAACATTTGTGTTGTTGGGGTCAATTTCGACCCAGGTCTAATATAAGAGTAAAAAAACAATAATAAGTCCCAAAACTGAACTCATAAACACAATATAAACCAACAGCCCACAGCCAGCTCTACCTCCAACAACTTGAGTTAGGGACATGTCCAGGCATGTATGGCCAAATCAGCTTACAGTTGGTACTTTGCAGAGTGTACATCTTCAGTTTACACCATGCAACAATGAGGAGAAGATTAGATGCAAGCCAAATTCTGGATTATATCTTAGATGATAATGAATCAGAGGACACACAGCAGCAAACTGATACAGATGAACAGGTTTCTGAGGAGGAGGATGATGTGGAGTATCAACCGGAAGACACAGACAGTTCTGATCAGTCTGATGAGGAGGTCACCAGTGCTGAAGCTGCTCCCACTGAAAGATTCAAATCCAAAAGTGGCAAGATCATTTGGAGCTCAGTACCTCCAGATGTACATGGCAGGGCAGATGCTGCAAATGTCATAAAAATGACCCCTGGGATCACAAGGTTTGCTGTGACAAGAGTAAGTGACATCAAGACATGTTTTGATCTGTTTATGCCATTGTCAATAAAAAAAGTCATTATTGCTATGACAAACCTTGAAGGAAAAACCGTCCACGGCAACATGTGGAATGAACTTCATGATGATGACCTGGATGCCTACATTGGTGTTCTTCTCCTTGCTGGAGTGTACAAATCCTGCAATGAGGCCACTGATAGTCTCTGGGACGCATCGACAGGCAGGAACATTTTCCGGGCAACAATGTCACTTCAAAAGTTTCAAATGATATCAAGAGTCCTCAGATTTGACAACAGAGACACCAGAACAAAATCTGACAAACTTGCTCCCATCAGGGATGTTTGGGAGAAATGGGTGCAGCTCCTTCCACTGATGTTCAACCCAGGGCCAGAGGTGACAGTAGACGAATGTTTTCTCCCTTTCCGCGGAAAATGCCCCTTCCAGCAATACATGCCAAGTAAGCCAGGCAAATACGGCATAAAAATCTGGGCAGCCTGTGATGCAAAAACTAGCTATGCATGGAATCTACAGATTTACACAGGCAAGTCTGCAAGTGGCATCCCTGAAAAAAGCCAAGGAAAACGTGTAGTCCTCGATATGACTACTGGACTGCAGGGTCACAACATTACTTGTGACAATTTTTTTACCAGCTATGACCTTGGACAAGAACTTCTCAGGAGGAAAATCACCATGGTGGGCACAGTGAAAAAAAACAAACCTGAGCTGCCCGCTGAATTGTTGCAGATGAAGGACAGGGCTCCACTTTCCTCAAAGTTTGTTTTTACAGACACCACCACTGCTGTTTCATACTGCCCCAAAAAACGACGGAATGTGCTACTGATGTCCACACTTCACAAAGATGCAGCTGTGTCATCAGGAAGTGACAAAAAGCCCAGAATCATCCTGGACTATAACAAAAACAAAGGAGGAGTGGACAACCTGGACAAGCTGACTGCCACCTACACTTGCCAGCGAATGACTAGGAGATGGCAAATGGTTGTATTTTCCAACATCCTTGATGTGTCAGCATACAATGCATTTGTGTTATGGACCCACATTCACCAAGGATGGAATTCAAAGAAAAAAAACAAGCGGAGGATGTTTCTTGAGGAACTAGGAAGATCCCTTGTCAAGGCGCACATTAACCAAAGGGAACGGGTGCCCCGAGACCCAGCCGCTGCAGCCTTGGTCCGACAACTCCAGAGCTCAACAAGTGCTTCGCCCACACCCACAGCAACACAAAGAGCATCATCACCAGCATCCTCCTCAACCAGCCCTGCCTCAACATCAACCACAACAGCCACAACCTCAGTGAGACCACCTGATTCTAAAAGAAAGAGATGTCAGGTCTGCCCTAGCAATAAGGACAGAAAGACAAACACATTGTGCTTCGCCTGCAAAAAATACCTCTGCAAAGAACACACAAAAAGTGTCACTTTTTGCCACACATGCATCTAAATACTAATGCATCTAAAAACTAGTACTTGATTTCTGTTGATTTGATTTGCTTGATTGATTGTTGTTTGTTTGACCTAGAAAAGCTACTTTTTATTATTATTGCTATTAATGTTAATATAATTTTCATCTTTTATTTGTATTAAAGTCCTATAAAAAAAAAAATCTGTTTTTTGCCTTTTTCATAAAGTAGTTAGATATGGGTCAAAATTGACCCGTAACACCATAGATGTTACTAGAGTTAATAATATAAAATATATATATGTATATTTTTTTTACATTTAAGAAATGTGTTCTAAAACCCTTCAGTAATAGTCAGGTAATATAACAAACTTTTTTAAGTTTATATTATTCTCTTGAGGTTCATTTGACAATATTTTTATATTGAAAATGAAGGGTACGCTCTCAAATGAAAGGCCCAGGGGGCCACAACAAAAATATTAAAATCAATCCTTCCATGGATGAGAAACCCTAACAAGGTAACTAAGAGGTAAGAAACAAATTGGATCATAAATAACTGTTTTTAGGGTATCCTAGGGGTGATTTAAGACACGGGTCAAAACCGACCCGTTAACATAAGAAAGAGTAACAGAAAGCTAACACTAGAGGAAGGTTAAGGAACGGCACCAGGATGTCACTCACATACGTCACCTGTGACATCCCATGTCCCTTCCTTAGGCTGCTGATTGGCCTCAGTGGTCGAGGACTTCCTCCGGAAGAAGACCCCAGGAGCAGCAGGACCAGACCAAGGTGGGAGACACCAGGGACAGGCGAGTATAGTTTTGTTTTTGTATAGTTTTGTTATTGTTGTTTTTTCACCTTCCTCAGCCTCCTTCTGGAAAACTGTGTTTTATGGACAACCCCTTTAAGTCAGTATACTTTTTGGAAAATAACAAATTTTTCACTAAATTTGCGTGGCTGTCTTTAATTTTAACTCTTCACTTGTAAAATTAAAGGTGTTCCCTAGGACTTTAATATTGATGGCCCTATCTTTTTGACAACTATGATCACTGCTGATCTACACCATGAAGGGTCCATGGAGCTTAATCACTTCATGACCAGGCCATTTTCCTTGGTTCATGACATGAGTCAAAAAGGATCGGGATGTCTTTCTTAAATGGAAAAATATTACAGGATATGGGTTTGAGAATTTTTGGAGAAGATAAGCGGATCCAGGATTTTATAGTGATTTCCGGATTTGGAGCCGGGAATTTTTTCCCCTGACATGGGACAAATGGCATCAGCCTCGTGGGTTTTTTGCCTGGATCAACACTGTAGGGTTATAGGCTGGACTTGAAGGACCTGCGTCTTGATCCAACCTCATCTATATGTTAATGAACACATATTAATGTTTTTGTAATTTTGACGGCTATAAGCTTTCCTTTTTTTAAATAATTTTTTAGCCTTTTTCTGGTAATAAATAGGACTTTATTTTTATGCCACTTTTATTTTTTCATGTTTTTGCTTTTTTCAATATCCAAGAAAGTATAAACTAAAAGAGGAACATGAATGTTTTTTTTTCTTCATTTTTTTTTAAAAATAGCACAAAGTGGTACTAAAAAAATGACCTATTTGCCTTTTAATGACTAGTCGAGAATCAGAAGAAGTGATCATATGTTTAACATACAGTAAGCAGCCTTTTTGTGGTATAGTATAAGCCACAAATCCTCTCTGGGTCAGACAGGGTGCTATGTCTCCTTAGGTAGAAGTCACCTTTTGAGGCCACCTTGTGATATAGAGAGTCTTACCTTACATGCTCTGCTAGGAATTCTGGGAAAGAAAAATGCAAATAAGCTCTCCTTGATGGATAAAGGAAAAGTTGCTCTAGTGCCACCTGTTGGAAGGGAGCTCCCTAAAGATCAATTTCTGATTTTCTAAGAAACCTAATGACATGATTTGGGATAAAAGCCAAACCAGAACATCTCTTCCAAAAGAAAAGAGATCCATCGCACATAACTGTTTCGGGGTTGCTGCTCCTCATCGGTGCGAAGGAGGGTACTGTACGCACAACTTTGTCTTTGGTCAGAAAAGTAAACAGACATGACTCAGGAAAGCTTCTGTCTTGTTTCTTTACATTTGAGTGAATGCAGATGGATGGTGCTCCATCTTTATCAGTCACTCTATTGCCGTTAATGTCTGTTGTTCTCATCCTTTGATGGATAAGAACAACGGACATTAATAATGGTAGTGTGAATTTACTCTTACAGAGATGGAGGAGCAGAGCAGATTGATATATAGCTTTGTAGAAAAAGATTATGGGTGACCAGTGGGTGGTCCTACTCAGTCACTGACAACCTTCTCTGCATAGACAGCTGCCAGTCACTGGGTGGGACCGCCCACTGGACTCCTAAACTCCTAAAGTGCAGGGGTTTAAAGAGGACCTATCACCAAAAATAGGGTGTATGTTTTATTTTTTTAAAAATTAGCCCAAATATTTTTCTAAATGGAACATAAAAAAAAAAATGAAAAAAGAAAAAAAAAACACTTGAAAGGTTTCTCCCAATTTGTAAGTGATGTGACTTCCCAAGATTTGGTCCAAAATTCCTGGTTTGGTGATCCCCAGTGTTGGACTGGCCCACCAGAGTACCAGAGGATCTTCCAGTGGGTCTAAGCTCCAATAAAATAATGGTCCAGCGGAAAACACCCAAATTTTAAGGGTAGAGTGGTCTATTCACTAGGGATCACTGGAGGGTGGAAACCCCGTCTGACACTGGTGATCCTCAATGCTTTCCCACAGCCCCTTAAATGCGTACAGTCTCAAAACACTTCCGATTGAAGTGAAGACAGGTATATTTGACTCTTTAGGCACACCTATCATACCACGTTTCGGAAATCAACTTACAGCTGTCATTGGCTGGTTTTGATCATGTGGTTTGCAAGGATAAGCCACTTAAGCTAGGTCATTGACTTAGCTTCAGTGACTGAGCATAACCTCCCGGATGTGTAAAGCAGCCAAAAACAGATGTAAGCTGATTGGCTGGTTTTGGTCATGTAGTCCAGGAGGTTATTTTTGATCACTGAAATTAGGTCAGTGACCTAATTTTAGTGACTGAGAGTAACCTTCTGGACCACATGATCAAAACCAGCCAATGACAGTTCTAATCAGCTTACAATGGCTACTGATTAGTTTTGATCTGTTACGCTCGGTTATTGTAAGTAGGTCAGTGACCCATTTTCAATTGATATGGACTGTTGTGGCCTCTTTACTACTTACCAAGCACAGAGCTGTACATCACATAGTGGTTGTACTTGGTATTGCAGCTCAGGCGATTCATTTGAATTAGATTGAGCCACGCCATGATCATGTGATCAATGGACGTGACATCACTGTCACTATCATAGTTTCAACATACCCCTTTAAGAAGAGTAAAGCTGACATTTTGCGTAACTTGGCTAAAATGAATCCTAAAAGGTTTTAGATCTGCCAGAATCTAAAAATTTTGGGAAATTAGGATTAAATCGATTTGTGTTGAATCGATTAGGTCATCTCTACTGGTTATGAAACTTCAAATTTTTACATTTTTTTAAAAATGACTTTTTGAAAAACAAAAGATATATTTATATTTGGGATGCTAATTATATATCTGGATATAGGTCTTATAAATAAATGAATAAATGACAATTTTAACAACTTTAAATTTTTTTTTTTTTTTTTTACTATCATTATGTAAATATCAATTTGTTTCATCCCAACTTGTACCATGTAGAATGAGCTGCATTTCCAATGTGACAGGTTCTCTTTAATAGAAGGAATTTAAATTTATTTCTACAAAAAAAATTAAATTAATACATTACCCAATTATCTCTGCAATTTAAAAAAAAAAAATCTAAAAATTACTTTTGTCTTTTTTTATTTGGTCTTTTATTTGTCTGTTTTGCCTTTGCTCGCTGATCCTCTCGCGCTGCTAGAAATGAGCGTCGCTTTGTGTTCTGCTGATCAAACCAGTGTAGCAATACATTTGGCATATGTACAAGACTATATTCACAGAAGCATGTGCGTGTTTACACAAAAGACGCTTCAAAGCTACAAAAATCCCTCTTGTTTGGTTACACTAATTTCCCTTGAATGAAGTTTTGTATGCAAGCCAAAACAATAGTAGTTATCCAGCCCTCCAGAGCTCGATCCCACATGAATTCTAGAAATAATTGAAAACTTCTTAGGTAGTCCTGGAAGCCTCACTCCTTTTTTATATCACTTTAAGACTTTTTATGTGCGATTAAGGAGAGATTATAAAGGCCATTATAGCAGATCAATCATTTACTTTTTGCCCCCTATTGAACTGCAAATAGAACTTTATCAATAAATAAATGGGCAGCACAGAGGCGCAGTGGTTAGCTCTGCTGCCTGGGAGTGTTAGGACCCAATAAATAAATGGGCAGCACAGAGGCGCAGTGGTTAGCTCTGCTACATGGCAGTGTTGGGGTCCAATAAATAAATGGGCAGCACAGAGGCGCAGTGGTTAGGTATGCTGCATGGCAGTGTTAGGACCCAATAAATAAATGGGCAGTATAGAGGCACAATGGTTAGCTCTGCTACATGGCAGTGTTGGGGTCCAATAAATAAATGGGCAGTAGAAAGGCACAGTGGTTAGCTCTGCTACATGGCAGCATTGAGGTCCAATAAATAAATGGGCAGTATATAGAGGCACAGTGGTTAGGCATGCTGCATGGCAGTGTTAGGACCCAATAAATAAATGGGCAACACAGAGGCGCAGTGGTTAGCTCTGCTGCCTGGGAGTGTTAGGACCCAATAAATAAATGGGCAGTCCAAAGGCACAGTGGTTAGGAATGCTGCCTGGGAGTGTTAGGACCCAATAAATAAATGGGCAGTACAAAGGCACAGTGGTTAGGTATGCTGCATGGCAGTGTTAGGACCCAATAAATGGGCAGTACAAAGGCACAGTGGTTAGGTATGCTGCATGGCAGTGTTAGGACTCAATAAATAAATGGGCAGTATAGAGGCACAATAGTTAGCTCTGCTACATGGAAGTGTTGGGGCCCAATAAATAAATGGGCAGTAGAAAGGCACAGTGGTTAGCTCTGCTACATGGCAGCATTGAGGTCCAATAAATAAATGGGCAGTATAGAGGAACAATGGTTAGCTCTGCTACATGGCAGTGTTAGGACCCAATAAATAAATGGGCAGTACAAAGGCACAGTGGTTAGGTATGCTGCATGGCAGTGTTAGGACCCAATAAATAAATGGGCAGCAGAGAGGCACAGTGATAAGCTCTGCTACATGGAAAAGTTAGGGTCCAATAAATAAATGGGCAGCACAGAGTTGCAGTAGTTGCAATTAGGTCTGCAATCTTTATTGAGAAGAAAAGGACCGGGCATGGGGAAATCCAACAAGCTCAACCCTTCTTCCCCACTGACATCTGCCAAAAGGAAGAATCAGGACATATTAGATGGTCACCCAGACATGCCCAATTGGGTGGTTTTGGCCAATCTCCATCTAATGTGTATGGACAACTTTATAGTGATGTTAGATTTAGGTTGATTTTCTCAAATAATGAATGCCAGGAGTCTTGTAGGTTCTCACCTCCCTCTTTTCATAGAGACATGGTGGAACTGGATAGATGTATTAAAGGGGATTCCCAGAAATATACTATAGATGTTTTTCTAATAACACTTGATAACCAATCCCCTGAGATTTCCACCCATCAGCAGTACAAAGACATTGCAGTGATCTCAGCTCTATTCAATTCACTTGGGATCAACTGCAGTAGTTGAACAAATTGGGGCAAGCACTGATGGAACCATGGCGCTCCGGACACCACTGTGGTCCCTTCATTCTGCCAATTGGACTTAAAGGGGTCGAGCCACCCAAACCCCCACTCTCATGTTGATAGCCAATAGTAGGGATGAGCCATTACTGTACAGAAAATTCCTGAAAATCCCTTTAATAGGGATGCCTGGTGGGGTAACTATACCCAATTTAATGGCTGTAACAAACAGATAGATTGTCCATTCTCCTGCATAGGGAGCCTTCAGTGTATTGTTGAAGGGCATCTACTGTAATATAACAGGTACAAAAACTTCACAACATTTGGACATACATTGGGGAGAATTTATTAACCCATCTACGCCGGTTTTCTGGTGTAGATGGGTTTTAATGTAGTGCATCTTTGGAGCAACAGCCCTTTCTGGTGACAAAGATGTGCCACATATCCTGTTATGCACCTTGCTTGCCACGATCTGCAAAAGTGGGGAGAGTGGAGTGAAGAGTGCGATGGGTCAGGCGGGGAGGTCTCGGCCCAACAAATTTATTATAACTTACACCAGAAAACTGGTGAGTTTTACAGGAAATGTACACCAGATCCGACTGGCATAGATTTCCATTCTGGCACATGGACTTACACCTGACTTGTTAAGAAGCCACAGCCTCATGATAATTCAGGAAACGCCAGTCTTAATACATTTCCCTCATTATCTCCCATGCACACGTGTAGATTTATATGATGCTCTCCATATGATGAGAATCTCGAATACAGCTGTGTGCATCTTAAAAGAGGGTCTTAAAATGGCCAGCTGGTCTGTCCATATATTAAAACCCTATTATTGGTCCTTCACAGGTGGCATTGCACTATATCTGACATCTTCTGCAGGTAGAGCTGTCCCATGGTTATGATGATGATGATGATGGATGACCGTAACTCTATTACAAAAGTATGATAGACACATTTTTAGGTCTTATTTATATGCCACTAAGATTTGGCTTTGGCTAATGGGTATACTATAAGTTGTCAAAGAGTACTTAGGCTTGCTCACCATCTGGCTATCAAATTGAGCTCAGTGCCAATGACCAATGACTATGGTTGCCCCATAGTCACAGTTATGTATCATTCAGCAACCTTGCTCTACATGTTTTTTACATTAAAACTTACCTTTGCTGTGTACGGACCCAATACAGTAACTTCTGGTGGCTGTACTCCCACTGGTCTTGATGGCCTTGTTATGACTTCCACCCAGTCACTGTAGTTTGTTCCTCCATTATAAGTTGTAGCGACCATTCTGTATTCGTAGGTCTTCCAAGGGTTAATGTCACTTCCTTGATCTACATACTCCTTTCGGTGATTCCCTGGCACTGTCACTATAATTTCCACCTGTTCGGTGCCTTTGAGTCTTCTTTCAACACTGAAGCTTTCTACAATACCATTTGGATGGAGTGGAGAGCTCCATCTTATCATCACAGATGTAGGGCTATCAGAATGGAGATCAGGTGGTAGAACTTCACTTGGTGCATCTGGAAGGGTTTCTATGACTAGCGAGTCTTCAGACATTGAACACCCCGCAGATGTGCATCCCTCCAGCTGATACAGGTAAATTGTGTAAGGTGTTAAATCGTGGAAGGTATGACTGGATCTGTTTCCTGGCACAGTCACCTCTAGGCTTCCATTCTGATAAATGTTATAATGGGTTATTATTCCATTAGGTTTTGTTGGGTGCTGCCAAGTAATAGTTATCGATCTTGATTTGACATGGGAGATACGAGGTGGGTCAACAGGTCCTGGTTCTGTAAATGATAAAAATACATGCACATTATAATACATTTAGTAATTTTATTTATATCAAGGTATTATTCATATATCATGGTAACACTTCATACAATTAATTTTTAGTCTTGCTACAATGTACCTGCAATACCATGCCTAACCACATGGTGTGCTAGAATAAGGAATTGCTCAAGAGCTACATAGATTGCAAACCATCACTGTTTAATCCAGGGCAACAAAAAAAATCTGCAACATCCCCTAGTGGAGAAAAAGGTTACTACCATTATTAACAAAAAATTCTCTTGGCATGTAGACAAAAAAAAAAAATCCCCAAAATTTTTTTTTCGAAATCAAAGATTTTATGTCATTCTGTTGGTTAATCTGTCCTTTAAACTTAATGATGAAGAGGTGGATAGGCTGATGCCTTGTAGCGCTGGAGTCCTAGGTGTGAATCCAGCCAAGGACAACATCTGCAAGGATTTGTATGTTCTCCCGGGTTTGTGTAGGTTTCCTCCGGGTACTTCGAGTTTACTCCCACACTCTAAAGTCTTCCTGATAGGGAATGTATATAAGTAAGCTTAAATAATAATAATAATAATAATAATAATAATAACAACAACAACAACACCAACAACAACAATAATAATAATAAAAACAAAAACAACAACAATAATAATAATAATAATAATAATAATAATAATAACAATAATAATAATAATATCTTTTTTAAAAAAATCAATAAATAAATGTCTAATTAAAAAAAAAAAAATCCCAGACTACCCCCCGGAGACAGACTGCCTAATTGAGCAGTTTCCAGATAGTCCATGGCTAGAAGGAGCCAATCTCCCCTTGGCCAGTTGGAATCTATGATGTATGGAGTTGTAATGGGGCACCCAAAGTGATGCATGGACCCTTAGAGCTCCATGTGGAATTTGGCGCTGATTTTCATGTGGGTTACACATGCCTTGAATCTGCCTATCATTTTCACTTGAAGGCAGAGATCGAAACAAGACGCTGAATAAATAAGAATCTTGCTCGATCTTGTCACTCCACTGTTTAGGCTCATTCATCTAAGGCTAATCTGTGGATGACAGACATAGTGGAATGCCGGAGGGGGAGGAAATGGCTGAAGTCATCTTCAAATTCGTCTTCCATTGCTGCCATGTGAATATACCCTTACTGTACCTCTATATCCTTCCAATTTAATAGAGCCATACAGTCAAATTCCATTATTTTTTTTTTGTCAAATATCTGATGCACAAAGGATTGTGCCATATTCCATCAGATCATGTATTATGATGAAGTTATCCTAACCTTTAACCCCTTAAAAACCGAGCCAATTTTCATTTTTACGTATCCGTTTTTTCCTCCCCACCTTCCGACAGTCGTAATTTTTTCATTTTTCAGTTCACAGTCACATGATGGCTTATTTTTTGCGGGATAAATTGTACTTTGTAATAACACCATTCAATATCCTGTACAATGTACTGGGAAGCTGGAAAGAAATCAGAATGAGGTGGAATTGGAAAAAATAACGCATTTGTGCCAATTTCTTATCAGTTTAATTTTTACGGCATTCACATGTGGTAAAATGCTATGTTACCTGTATTCTGTGAGTCAGTATGATCACGGCGATATCAAATTTATATAGTATTTGTAATGTTTTGATGCCTTTTAAAAAATGAAAAAATTTAGCAAAACAGAAAAAAAAATTTTGTTGCCTTGTTCTGACACCTGTAACTTCTTCATATTTACATGTATGGAGCTGGGTAAGGCGTCTTTTTATGCGGGATAAGATGTAGTTTTTATTGATACCATTTGCAGGAAGGTCTGATGGTTTGATGACTTTTTATTAAAATTTTTTATTTTTTTTCCTCACTATGGCGTTCACTGTATTGAAAAAATATTTTTATATTTCAATAGTTTGGGCATTTTTGAGCGCAGGGAAAAGTAAAGTGTTTATGTTTATTTTTGTTTATTTATTGTTATATGTGATCTAGGGAAAGGGGAGTTAATTTGAAATATTTTTGGTGTTTTTTTAATACTTTTAAAAACTTAATTTTTTTTTTACTTTTATTTTCAGACCCCCTATGGACCTTGAATCCTAGGGGGTTTCTTTACTCATACGATACACTGCAATACTAATGTATTGCAGTGTATAGTAAAATCCATTGACGTCTATTACACGTTGGCAACTATGATAATGACAAGCCTGGGAGCCTTCAATAGGTTGCCGGCTGTCATGGCAACCAATAGCCGCCCACCAATGACGTTCCAGAGCGTGGTGATTGGTAAAATAAGGCGTGCCGATGGTGCCTGCCCGCTTTCAATGCCACAGACGCTTTAAACCACGGTATCCAAAGTGTTAACAATTGGAGTCGGCAGAGGTGGTTTATGGGTGGTCAAGCAAAGGTTAAAGAAGACCCTTTACCAACTTTACAACCAGCTTTAGCTCTTTTCATCCTCTAATAGTCACCCCTCAACTGATTCCAGCACAGCTGGAATTTTTTCCCTAGCCGCCACTGTTCCTGAGAAATCAGTGCAGTTACTTTTGATGCCAGATATGCTAACTAGACTCCCTAATGGTAAGTGGGTGGTGTCAGGCAGGAGCAGCCAATGGGGCATGATTCAGAGTTATGACACTGTCCACCTCTGATTGGAGCCCTAAATCATGCTCCCTTGTCTACGCCTGACACCGCTCACTGGACATTAGGGAGTCTAGTTACCATATCAGGTACCACAACTACCTGCACTCATTTCTCGGGAATGGTGGGGCTACAGAAAAAAATTCCTATTGCCCTGGAATCAGTGTAGAGGAGCCTATTAAAGGATAAACAGAGGTTGGTGAAGGTGCTGAATGGTCCTCTTTAAGCGGTAGTCACTGAGACAGGCAGTATAGCGGTTTCTAAGCAACCTGAACCACAACAGCAGGCAGAATACACTATGAAGTATGTCATTCTACGTAAACTGTACTTACGGCAGTGGATTTCAGCTTTAAGCAGTCATAATACACCAATCATCCAAGATATGAGCGGTTTACACATCCCAAATAATAACATCCTAACCGCATGCCATAAAGCTCGCAAACACACGCATATATTTTAATTTTATGATAGTTTCGGTTGATACATTGTATCCGCGGCGGCTCCATCGTTACTATTTGTGATTCTAATCCATGTTTAGCAATTTATCTACTCCCTGTTAATATTGTAGGTGATTTTTTATGGTGACTGTGACAGAAGCTGCCGATTTAGCTCTTTTACCCACTGATAAATAAACAATGCACAGATCTGACCTTTGGGTTAACAGGTTTTTATGCCTCTTCCACTCAGCACTCTAACAGATTCAATTACCATAAAGGTTCAAGAGCTCAGATGAATACTGAAAAAGAGCAACCATATGCCTGCCTAGGTGTTGTGCAATAGCAAATACTCTCCGGGGGCCCCCCAGAGAGATGGCTTAATTGTAAATAATTCCGCCACGCGACACAATCAAGTCACCTTGAATGCAAAAGCCTCGGTCTGTGGAGGGAAAGTGTTATTTAAGCTTTACTGGGCTGCGTTAAATTCTGCAATTTGAAGGGCTGTTAAGTTTTTCAATTGAAATTTCATTTAAAATGCAGGTGCCTTTTATTATATCGAAGCTTTACTGCTCTCTAGGTACAAGCAAGAACACGGTGCAATAACACCAGTCTGCCTCAATCACTGATCAGCGGAACAGCTGTAATTCGAGGACATTTAGCATTCTTATAAACCACATCCTGATAAGTCAAAATTGCTACAGCAGATCAGGGAAATCGTATCGCCTTCATTTTTCGCCCCGAGCAAGTTTTGACATTTATGTGAATTTTTTTTAAAAATATTTTTGATTTTATTTTATTTTTTTTTCTCCGTATGTCTGAGAGCAATAGACTTTATTATATATCTTAAAAAATAGATACACTTGTATTTAGTAATTGTTTAAAACAGCTTTGGGATTTTTTTTTTTAAAGGCTTCAAATGTCAGGGGTTTAAAATGTAACAAAATATGTCAAATGGAGAATTTGGGAAGGTTTATTATATATGGTGCACATATAATGCGGAATGGGGGCCGCGCGCTTCGAGTAAAGGTTTGCTTATGGCTTTTGGTCAGAGTGTGACCTTCCTCGGGGACTGGTAGAGTGACGGGCAAGGATGATGACTTAACCTCTGAGGAGTAGCTTGGAAAAATAAAGCTGAATAAACCAATGCTGAATAAAACGGAATATTTCTATAATATATCAAATAAAACTAATGAGGTAAAAGGACCACCCCCAACTTTCTAGGTGGCTGGTTCTCTTAACACAAGAGAAGAAGGTCTTAAAGGGAATGTGTCTCCAGAAAATGACATATTTTAAGCCAAGTTTTTATTTTAAACTTTAAATATTTAAGAATTTTTTTTTTTTTTTTTTTTTACAATTTCCATGTCACTATCTATATTTTAAAAAGTACTATATCCTGCAATATTCACTCAGGCAACTAAGCCTAATAATTACCAGTTCTGTAGAGGTTTTCTTTGCAGCATTTACATCACAGACATGATTACAATAGAAGATAACACCTTTATAGATAACACCACTAAGCCATCATTACATTCCCTCCCCACCCTGAACAGAGCATGTCTAGAAAACTCTCCCATAGATCTCAACTGAGTTGGCTCCAAACCATTGCTACCTATGGCCATGACTGTACTGTAAAGCAGATAATTAAATGCTGTTAAAACAGCAGACGAGAAGCTCAGGCAAGATGGCCGCCCCCATAACCATGTACAAAAAATAGAATAAAACATCTAAAATCTGAAAATAAAAACAAATTAGAAAAAAAGTAATAAATTTCACTGGTTTCAAGAAATGTAAAAAAAAGTGGTGATATATTCCCTTTAAACTTGTTTACTCTGCTAAGAAATCCCTATGTAGGTTCACACCATGATCTATCCTTGGGACAGGTCATCCATGTGAGATCAGAGGGAATCTGGCACCTGGCACCCCAAGTCACCCAGTCACGTCACTGCAACTCAGTTGCCATTCAGGTGAATAGGTGATCCGCAGTAACCTGGTCTGGCCACTACGCAGAGAACGGAGCTATCTGCTTCCTGCTCCATTCTCTGTATATCAGAAGTTGAAAATAGACACTAATCTGATAATCTGATGACCTATATGTAAGATTGGACGGTGATCAATATTTCAACTTGGAAAACGCCTTTAAATTGATAATCGCCATTATCATTGTTCAAAGTCACCATACATTTTCATCAACACTTGTTATAATGTTATAATATAATGCTAGAAATGATGTTTGTTATAGAAGCGTTAAAGATCCTTCACATGAAAGATCTAACATGGAGTAATCCTATATTGTATCATCGGAAAATACAGACATGGCCAGCTTCTTCCCAGACGATCTAGGACTGTCATCGGTTGATGGTAGTTCTTTATTAAATGACACCCTACAAGCATTTGATATGGTTGAAACTGTGGATATTCTTCAACTTTAGTCTAATTTGTATGGACACCTTAAAGGGAGTCAGTCATCAGAACCCAATGTTTCACCCCAGCCCTGCAGATAGATAGGTTAGTGTCACTAGAACCAGCATATCACCCCAGCCCTGCAGATAGATAGGTTACTGTCACCAGAACCAGCATATCACCCCAGCCCTGCAGATAGATAGGTTAGTGTCACCGGAACCAGCATATCACCCCAGCCCTGCAGATAGATAGGTTAGTGTCACCAGAAAGAGCATATCACCCCAGCCCTGCAGATAGATAGGTTAGTGTCACCAGAACCAGCATATCACCCCAGCCCCGCAGATAGATAGGTTAGTGTCACCAGAACCAACATATCACCCGAGCCCTGCAGATAGATAGGTTAGTGTCACCAGACCCAGCATATCACTCCAGCCCTGCAGATAGATAGGTTAGTGTCACCAGACCCAGCATATCACTCCAGCCCTGCAGAAAGATAGGTTAGTGTCACCAGAGCCAGCATATCACTCCAGCCCTGCAGATAGATAGATTAGTGTCACCAGAACCAGCATATCACCCCAGCCCTGCAGATAGATAGGATAGTGTCACCAGAACCAGCATGTCACCCCAGCCCTGCAGATAGATAGGATAGTGTCACCAGAACCAGAATATCACCCCAGCCCTGCAGATAGATAGGTTAGTGTCACCAGAACCAGCATATCACCCCAGCCCTGCAGATAGATAGGTTAGGGTCACCTGAATCAAACAGTATTATCCCCTCGTGAATCGCTGCCTCTATTGCCGAGGTATTGCTGTTTTTGTCAATATGCAAATTAGTCCTTTTAGCAACAAGGGTTTTGCTATTTCTCTAAAAAGTTAAGTGGTCCACCCTCATTGCTCCAAAGAAATCATCTACATTTTGACAAACACAGCAATATCTAGACAATGGAAGCAATGATTCAGTGTGTGGGGGGATTTTTTTGATTCAGGTGACCCTAACCTAATCCACTTATGGGGCTGGATTGATATGCTGATTCTGGTGACACAATCCCCTTAATTTATTTGACCCTTAAGGTGCCCATATGCTTGTGTTCACTTCCAGTTGACAGCTCTACTACTAAGGAGAAAAGAGTACATCGCTTCCAGACACCTCTGGTGTTGACTTATCTTCCCAAGTAACAAAGGATGGAGCATGATAAAATTTAACATGACCAATCATTCCTTCTTCTGACATCATCTGTAGGGGACAGTTGGGAGATCCCATACACAGCTGGCCAACTTTTTTGTTATTTGTATTGGGAATGTGTCCCCATAAAATGACCTATTTTTTAATCAAATTTTGTTAAACATATTATTAAAGAATTTTTGGTGAGTTTTTTAAAATTTTTACATGTTATCTATATAAAAAAATGTCCAAAAATTGTGGAGTTCTGATTTTGTCCACTAAACAATATAATATGCTGAGACTACTTGTGTTTTTCAGAGATTTCTTGCTGCAGTTCCCTCACTTACAGCATACTGATGATCATGTCTATCATGTATGTGTCACAATAGGTGATGTCACAGCTTATCTACTCCCGGAGGGGAACCTAGCCTCTCTGCTGCCTGAGGCAAACTATAGAAAGGCACCCCCCCCACCTAAAAAAAAAAAAAAAAAAGATACCCAACCCAGCTATTTTGGCTGCCTGATGGGGCCTCTTTAATTAAAATTGTAGGACACGCCCCCCCCATTTGCAGATCAAAAAAATCCCTATATTTGACTCCCACATGGTACACAATCCCTTTTTTTGGCCCCCACACGGTACACAACCACCGTTTTTTTTAGCTCCCACTCAGTATATCCTTCCATTTTTTGGCTCCCACACAGTATATAACCACATTTTTTTGCACTCCACAATGTATGAACCCCTTTTGTAGGCCCCCCACAGTATATGGCCCCCTTTTTTGCCCCCTCACTCAGTATATGGCACCCCATTTCTTGGCCCCACAAAGTATATGACCCCCTATTTTTTGCCCCTCCCCACAGTCTATGGAACTCCTTTTTTGTCCCCCACAGTATATGACCTCCCTTTTTGCTTCTCCCACAGTATATGACCCCCTTTTTTTAGTCCCCCACAGTATATGACCTCCCTTTTTGCTTCTCTCACAGTATATGACCTCCTTTTTTGCCCCCCCAAAATATGACCTCTTTTTTTTATGGCCCCCCCAACAATATATGACCGCCTTTTCAATGGCCCCCCACAGTATATGACTAGCGGGCGGCATTCTTTTTTAATTGGCCACTACTTATTGTATTGTTGCATAAGTAGCGGCCGATACTTATTACTTAGCCATTCACGCTCCGCCACCAGGGGGCGCTCTAGCTGACGTTGAAGAATGCCAGGACACTGAACGTTGTGAAGTAATTGCCGCGCCACCTAGAAGCAGCAACAGAGGGCAGCCTGCACAGGAGCGTGGATGGGTGAATAAAAAGTATCGGCCGCTATCTATTGCAATAATATAATACGTAGCAGTTGATCAGAAGAAGAAATGCCGCCCCCCAGTTTATTCCATGAGGTGCGTCCCTGTCTACTCCCCTTTCTACATAGGTCACAGGGCATACCTAGAAAACTCTCCCATACAATAGGGAATGAATTGGGTCTGCTCCAGACCACTGTGTCTAAGGCCCATGGTCCTTCTATAGAAAACAGGAAGTCACAGAATGTTTTAGGCTTAGTGGAAAAAGTTGGAATTGCTAAATTTTTAGGATTTTTTTTTTAAATATAGATATTTGAAAAGTTAAAAACATCACCAAAAATTCTTAAAAAATATGTTTAATATAAAATGTAATAATAAATAATAGGTAATTTCCTGGCGATACATTCTCACTAAATGAGTTCTGTGCACGATGACTCTCTAGTTATGGTGCAGCTACAACTATTTCACGAGATGAAAGATTACAACAGCCGGAGACCCACAGGTTATAGGCCACGTATGTATGATATATATTTGTACAGTGTTGAATTGGGGTAGTAGTTCTAGGAAATTGAATTTATATTCTCTGTCTGTAAATCAGTTCTTCACTGGTCAAAAATTATTCTCAAATTTTCTAAAAGTTTTTGGTGGAGGAAATAATGCAACCTGAATCCTTTTGCGCCAATATGCTAAAAAAAAAAATTGCTCATTCTCTTACATGGGGCACAAGGATAAATCTTCAAGTCACTTTCCAACAACAAGACGTATTGTACATGCCCTAAAATGTTTAGTCACCCAATATAATTATGGTAATGGACGGAAGAAGGTAACAGGGGAACCCTCGGTAGTCTATAACACTGCGCAGGGTCTGATCAAGATGTGTGGAGTCTCCTGGGTAAAATATTGTATGGGGATCCTTTATTTTTTGCACATGTGAGCACTGGGCCGCAAGTAAGAAAAATAAAATTGTACTAATATCATTTTGAAAAAGATTGCAGAAAGTGCAGCAGGGTGCACTCGGGTGACACTCGGAGTGACAGTCGAGTGCATTCCATGATCTACTTACCTCTGTGGGGTTTTTTGATCCATTCTGCTCCAATGATATGGAGCAGGATAGGGCCTGTTCTATGTTCATCAAAATAGAACAGACCATCGGATGCCCCCTCAGGAGAGCATCAGATGGTTCTTGATAAATTGCATGCGGCCTAAATCACTACAATGATTTAATAATCAAAGCTAAAGCATAATGAGTGTAAAATACCTTAATAATACTGTACCACCATATCCGTGGCTGCTAATGGTGCCATATAGTGCTCAGTTACAGTAGTGCACAAGTAGTGTCACCAGAAACCAGCATATCAAACCAGCTCCGCAGATAGATAGGTTAGCGTTTTTCCCTTGTGATTCACTGCCTACATTTCTGTCAATATGCAAATTAACTCTTTGGAGCAATGGTAGTACCCTCATTGCTCCAAAAAGCACATCTGCATTGACAAAATCAGCAGGTGACACTAATCTATCTATCGACAGGGCTGGGGTGATAGGTTAGTGTCACCAGAACCAGCATATCACCCCAGCCCTGCAGATAGATAGGTTAGTGTCACCAGAACCAGCATATCACCCCAGCCCTACAGATAGATAGGTTAGTGTCACCAGAACCAGCATATCACCCCAGCCCTGCAGATAGATAGGTTACTGTCACCAGAACCAGTATATCACCCCAGCCCTGCAGATAGATAGGTTAGTGTCACCAGAACCAGCATATCACCCCAGCCCTACAGATACATAGGTTAGTGTCACCAGAACCAGCATATCACCCCAGCCCTGCAGATAGATAGGTTAGTGTCACCAGAACCAGCATATCACCCCAGCACTGCAGATAGATAGGTTAGTGTCACCAGAAAGAGCATATCACCCCAGCCCTGCAGATAGATAGGTTAGTGTCACCAGACCCCAGCATATCACCCCAGCCCTACACATAGATAGGTTAGTGTCACCAGACCCAGCATATCACCCCAGCCCTGCAGATAGATAGGTTAGTGTCACCAGAACCAGCATATCACCCCAGTCCTGCAGATAGATAGGTTAGTGTCACCAGAACCAGCATATCACCCCAGCCCTGCAGATAGATAGGTTAGTGTCACCAGAACCAGCATATCACCCCAGCCCCGCAGATAGATAGGTTAGTGTCACCAGACCCAGCATATCACCCCAGCTCTGCAGATAGATAGGTTAGTGTCACCAGAACCAGCATATCACTCCAGCCCTGCAGATAGATAGGTTAGTGTCACCAGAACCAGCATGTCACCCCAGCCCTGCAGATAGATAGGATAGTGTCACCAGAACCAGAATATCACCCCAGCCCTGCAGATAGATAGGTTAGTGTCACCAGAACCAGCATATCACCCCAGCCCTGCAGATAGATAGGTTAGGGTCACCTGAATCAAACAGTATTATCCCCTCGTGAATCGCTGCCTCTATTGCCGAGGTATTGCTGTTTTTGTCAATATGCAAATTAGTCCTTTTAGCAACAAGGGTTTTGCTATTTCTCTAAAAAGTTAAGTGGTCCACCCTCATTGCTCCAAAGAAATCATCTACATTTTGACAAACACAGCAATATCTAGACAATGGAAGCAATGATTCAGTGTGTGGGGGGATTTTTTTTGATTCAGGTGACCCTAACCTAATCCACTTATGGGGCTGGATTGATATGCTGATTCTGGTGACACAATCCCCTTAATTTATTTGACCCTTAAGGTGCCCATATGCTTGTGTTCACTTCCAGTTGACAGCTCTACTACTAAGGAGAAAAGAGTACATCGCTTCCAGACACCTCTGGTGTTGACTTATCTTCCCAAGTAACAAAGGATGGAGCATGATAAAATTTAACATGACCAATCATTCCTTCTTCTGACATCATCTGTAGGGGACAGTTGGGAGATCCCATACACAGCTGGCCAACTTTTTTGTTATTTGTATTGGGAATGTGTCCCCATAAAATGACCTATTTTTTAATCAAATTTTGTTAAACATATTATTAAAGAATTTTTGGTGAGTTTTTTAAAATTTTTACATGTTATCTATATAAAAAAATGTCCAAAAATTGTGGAGTTCTGATTTTGTCCACTAAACAATATAATATGCTGAGACTACCTGTGTTTTTCGGAGATTTCTTGCTGCAGTTCCCTCACTTACAGCATACTGATGATCATGTCTATCATGTATGTGTCACAATAGGTGATGTCACAGCTTATCTACTCCCGGAGGGGAACCTAGCCTCTCTGCTGCCTGAGGCAAACTATAGAAAGGCACCCCCCCCACCTAAAAAAAAAAAAAAAAAAAAAGATACCCAACCCAGCTATTTTGGCTGCCTGATGGGGCCTCTTTAATTAAAATTGTAGGACACGCCCCCCCCATTTGCAGATCAAAAAAATCCCTATATTTGACTCCCACATGGTACACAATCCCTTTTTTTGGCCCCCACACGGTACACAACCACCGTTTTTTTTAGCTCCCACTCAGTATATCCTTCCATTTTTTGGCTCCCACACAGTATATAACCACATTTTTTTGCACTCCACAATGTATGAACCCCTTTTGTAGGCCCCCCACAGTATATGGCCCCCTTTTTTGCCCCCTCACTCAGTATATGGCACCCCATTTCTTGGCCCCACAAAGTATATGACCCCCTATTTTTTGCCCCTCCCCACAGTCTATGGAACTCCTTTTTTGTCCCCCACAGTATATGACCTCCCTTTTTGCTTCTCCCACAGTATATGACCCCCTTTTTTTAGTCCCCCACAGTATATGACATCCCTTTTTGCTTCTCTCACAGTATATGACCTCCTTTTTTGCCCCCCCCAAAATATGACCTCTTTTTTTATGGCCCCCCCAACAATATATGACCGCCTTTTCAATGGCCCCCCACAGTATATGACTAGCGGGCGGCATTCTTTTTTAATTGGCCACTACTTATTGTATTGTTGCATAAGTAGCGGCCGATACTTATTACTTAGCCATTCACGCTCCGCCACCAGGGGGCGCTCTAGCTGACGTTGAAGAATGCCAGGACACTGAACGTTGTGAAGTAATTGCCGCACCACCTAGAAGCAGCAACAGAGGGCAGCCTGCACAGGAGCGTGGATGGGTGAATAAAAAGTATCGGCCGCTATCTATTGCAATAATATAATACGTAGCAGTTGATCAGAAGAAGAAATGCCGCCCCCCAGTTTATTCCATGAGGTGCGTCCCTGTCTACTCCCCTTTCTACATAGGTCACAGGGCATACCTAGAAAACTCTCCCATACAATAGGGAATGAATTGGGTCTGCTCCAGACCACTGTGTCTAAGGCCCATGGTCCTTCTATAGAAAACAGGAAGTCACAGAATGTTTTAGGCTTAGTGGAAAAAGTTGGAATTGCTAAATTTTTAGGATTTTTTTTTTTTAAATATAGATATTTGAAAAGTTAAAAACATCACCAAAAATTCTTAAAAAATATGTTTAATATAAAATGTAATAATAAATAATAGGTAATTTCCTGGCGATACATTCTCACTAAATGAGTTCTGTGCACGATGACTCTCTAGTTATGGTGCAACTACAACTATTTCACGAGATGAAAGATTACAACAGCCGGAGACCCACAGGTTATAGGCCACGTATGTATGATATATATTTGTACAGTGTTGAATTGGGGTAGTAGTTCTAGGAAATTGAATTTATATTCTCTGTCTGTAAATCAGTTCTTCACTGGTCAAAAATTATTCTCAAATTTTCTAAAAGTTTTTGGTGGAGGAAATAATGCAACCTGAATCCTTTTGCGCCAATATGCTAAAAAAAAAAATTGCTCATTCTCTTACATGGGGCACAAGGATAAATCTTCAAGTCACTTTCCAACAACAAGACGTATTGTACATGCCCTAAAATGTTTAGTCACCCAATATAATTATGGTAATGGACGGAAGAAGGTAACAGGGGAACCCTCGGTAGTCTATAACACTGCGCAGGGTCTGATCAAGATGTGTGGAGTCTCCTGGGTAAAATATTGTATGGGGATCCTTTATTTTTTGCACATGTGAGCACTGGGCCGCAAGTAAGAAAAATAAAATTGTACTAATATCATTTTGAAAAAGATTGCAGAAAGTGCAGCAGGGTGCACTCGGGTGACACTCGGAGTGACAGTCGAGTGCATTCCATGATCTACTTACCTCTGTGGGGTTTTTTGATCCATTCTGCTCCAATGATATGGAGCAGGATAGGGCCTGTTCTATGTTCATCAAAATGGAACAGACCATCGGATGCCCCCTCAGGAGAGCATCAGATGGTTCTTCATAAATTGCATGCGGCCTAAATCACTACAATGATTTAATAATCAAAGCTAAAGCATAATGAGTGTAAAATACCTTAATAATACTGTACCACCATATCCGTGGCTGCTAATGGTGCCATATAGTGCTCAGTTACAGTAGTGCACAAGTAGTGTCACCAGAAACCAGCATATCAAACCAGCTCCGCAGATAGATAGGTTAGCGTTTTTCCCTTGTGATTCACTGCCTACATTTCTGTCAATATGCAAATTAACTCTTTGGAGCAATGGTAGTACCCTCATTGCTCCAAAAAGCACATCTGCATTGACAAAATCAGCAGGTGACACTAATCTATCTATCGACAGGGCTGGGGTGATAGGTTAGTGTCACCAGAACCAGCATATCACCCCAGCCCTGCAGATAGATAGGTTAGTGTCACCAGAACCAGCATATCACCCCAGCCCTGCAGATAGATAGGTTACTGTCACCAGAACCAGTATATCACCCCAGCCCTGCAGATAGATAGGTTAGTGTCACCAGAACCAGCATATCACCCCAGCCCTACAGATACATAGGTTAGTGTCACCAGAACCAGCATATCACCCCAGCCCTGCAGATAGATAGGTTAGTGTCACCAGAACCAGCATATCACCCCAGCACTGCAGATAGATAGGTTAGTGTCACCAGAAAGAGCATATCACCCCAGCCCTGCAGATAGATAGGTTAGTGTCACCAGACCCCAGCATATCACCCCAGCCCTACACATAGATAGGTTAGTGTCACCAGACCCAGCATATCACCCCAGCCCTGCAGATAGATAGGTTAGTGTCACCAGAACCAGCATATCACCCCAGTCCTGCAGATAGATAGGTTAGTGTCACCAGAACCAGCATATCACCCCAGCCCTGCAGATAGATAGGTTAGTGTCACCAGAACCAGCATATCACCCCAGCCCTGCAGATAGATAGGTTAGTGTCACCAGAACCAGCATATCACCCCAGCCCCGCAGATATATAGGTTAGTGTCACCAGACCCAGCATATCACCCCAGCTCTGCAGATAGATAGGTTAGTGTCACCAGAACCAGCATATCACTCCAGCCCTGCAGATAGATAGGTTAGTGTCACCAGAACCAGCATGTCACCCCAGCCCTGCAGATAGATAGGATAGTGTCACCAGAACCAGAATATCACCCCAGCCCTGCAGATAGATAGGTTAGTGTCACCAGAACCAGCATATCACCCCAGCCCTGCAGATAGATAGGTTAGTGTCACCAGAACCAGCATATCACCCCAGTCCTGCAGATAGATAGGTTAGTGTCACCTGAATCAAACAGTATTATCCCCTCGTGAATCGCTGCCTCTATTGCCGAGGTATTGCTGTTTTTGTCAATATGCAAATTAGTCCTTTTAGCAACAAGGGTTTTGCTATTTCTCTAAAAAGTTAAGTGGTCCACCCTCATTGCTCCAAAGAAATCATCTACATTTTGACAAACACAGCAATATCTAGACAATGGAAGCAATGATTCAGTGTGTGGGGGGATTTTTTTGATTCAGGTGACCCTAACCTAATCCACTTATGGGGCTGGATTGATATGCTGATTCTGGTGACACAATCCCCTTAATTTATTTGACCCTTAAGGTGCCCATATGCTTGTGTTCACTTCCAGTTGACAGCTCTACTACTAAGGAGAAAAGAGTACATCACTTCCAGACACCTCTGGTGTTGACTTATCTTCCCAAGTAACAAAGGATGGAGCATGATAAAATTTAACATGACCAATCATTCCTTCTTCTGACATCATCTGTAGGGGACAGTTGGGAGATCCCATACACAGCTGGCCAACTTTTTTGTTATTTGTATTGGGAATGTGTCCCCATAAAATGACCTATTTTTTAATCAAATTTTGTTAAACATATTATTAAAGAATTTTTGGTGAGTTTTTTAAAATTTTTACATGTTATCTATATAAAAAAATGTCCAAAAATTGTGGAGTTCTGATTTTGTCCACTAAACAATATAATATGCTGAGACTACCTGTGTTTTTCGGAGATTTCTTGCTGCAGTTCCCTCACTTACAGCATACTGATGATCATGTCTATCATGTATGTGTCACAATAGGTGATGTCACAGCTTATCTACTCCCGGAGGGGAACCTAGCCTCTCTGCTGCCTGAGGCAAACTATAGAAAGGCACCCCCCCACCTAAAAAAAAAAAAAAAAAAGATACCCAACCCAGCTATTTTGGCTGCCTGATGGGGCCTCTTTAATTAAAATTGTAGGACACGCCCCCCCCCATTTGCAGATCAAAAAAATCCCTATATTTGACTCCCACATGGTACACAATCCCTTTTTTTGGCCCCCACACGGTACACAACCACCATTTTTTTTAGCTCCCACTCAGTATATCCTTCCATTTTTTGGCTCCCACACAGTATATAACCACATTTTTTTGCACTCCACAATGTATGAACCCCTTTTGTAGGCCCCCCACAGTATATGGCCCCCTTTTTTGCCCCCTCACTCAGTATATGGCACCCCATTTCTTGGCCCCACAAAGTATATGACCCCCTATTTTTTGCCCCTCCCCACAGTCTATGGAACTCCTTTTTTGTCCCCCACAGTATATGACCTCCCTTTTTGCTTCTCCCACAGTATATGACCCCCTTTTTTTAGTCCCCCACAGTATATGACCTCCCTTTTTGCTTCTCTCACAGTATATGACCTCCTTTTTTGCCCCCCCCAAAATATGACCTCTTTTTTTATGGCCCCCCCAACAATATATGACCGCCTTTTCAATGGCCCCCCACAGTATATGACTAGCGGGCGGCATTCTTTTTTAATTGGCCACTACTTATTGTATTGTTGCATAAGTAGCGGCCGATACTTATTACTTAGCCATTCACGCTCCGCCACCAGGGGGCGCTCTAGCTGACGTTGAAGAATGCCAGGACACTGAACGTTGTGAAGTAATTGCCGCGCCACCTAGAAGCAGCAACAGAGGGCAGCCTGCACAGGAGCGTGGATGGGTGAATAAAAAGTATCGGCCGCTATCTATTGCAATAATATAATACGTAGCAGTTGATCAGAAGAAGAAATGCCGCCCCCCAGTTTATTCCATGAGGTGCGTCCCTGTCTACTCCCCTTTCTACACAGGTCACAGGGAATACCTAGAAAACTCTCCCATACAATAGGGAATGAATTGGGTCTGCTCCAGACCACTGTGTCTAAGGCCCATGGTCCTTCTATAGAAAACAGGAAGTCACAGAATGTTTTAGGCTTAGTGGAAAAAGTTGGAATTGCTAAATTTTTAGGATTTTTTTTTTTTTAAATATAGATATTTGAAAAGTTAAAAACATCACCAAAAATTCTTAAAAAATATGTTTAATATAAAATGTAATAATAAATAATAGGTAATTTCCTGGCGATACATTCTCACTAAATGAGTTCTGTGCACGATGACTCTCTAGTTATGGTGCAACTACAACTATTTCACGAGATGAAAGATTACAACAGCCGGAGACCCACAGGTTATAGGCCACGTATGTATGATATATATTTGTACAGTGTTGAATTGGGGTAGTAGTTCTAGGAAATTGAATTTATATTCTCTGTCTGTAAATCAGTTCTTCACTGGTCAAAAATTATTCTCAAATTTTCTAAAAGTTTTTGGTGGAGGAAATAATGCAACCTGAATCCTTTTGCGCCAATATACTAAAAAAAAAATTGCTCATTCTCTTACATGGGGCACAAGGATAAATCTTCAAGTCACTTTCCAACAACAAGACGTATTGTACATGCCCTAAAATGTTTAGTCACCCAATATAATTATGGTAATGGACGGAAGAAGGTAACAGGGGAACCCTCGGTAGTCTATAACACTGCGCAGGGTCTGATCAAGATGTGTGGAGTCTCCTGGGTAAAATATTGTATGGGGATCCTTTATTTTTTGCACATGTGAGCACTGGGCCGCAAGTAAGAAAAATAAAATTGTACTAATATCATTTTGAAAAAGATTGCAGAAAGTGCAGCAGAGTGCACTCGGGTGACACTCGGAGTGACAGTCGAGTGTATTCCATGATCTACTTACCTCTGTGGGGTTTTTTGATCCATTCTGCTCCAATGATATGGAGCAGGATAGGGCCTGTTCTATGTTCATCAAAATGGAACAGACCATCGGATGCCCCCTCAGGAGAGCATCAGATGGTTCTTAATCAATTGCATGCGGCCTAAATCACTACAATGATTTAATAATCAAAGCTAAAGCATAATGAGTGTAAAATACCTTAATAATACTGTACCACCATATCCGTGGCTGCTAATGGTGCCATACAGTGCTCAGTTACAGTAGTGCACAAGTAGTGTCACCAAAACCCAGCATATCAAACCAGCTCCGCAGATAGATAGGTTAGCGTTTTTCCCTTGTGATTCACTGCCTACATTTCTGTCAATATGCAAATTAACTCTTTGGAGCAATGGTAGTACCCTCATTGCTCCAAAAAGCACATCTGCATTGACAAAATCAGCAGGTGACACTAATCTATCTATCGACAGGGCTGGGGTGATAGGTTAGTGTCACCAGAACCAGCATATCTATCTGCAGGGCTGGGGTGATATGCTGGTTCTGGTGACACTAACCTATCTATCTGCATTTGATATGCTGGGTCTGGTGACACTAACCTATCTATCTGCAGGGCTGGGGTGATATGCTGGGTCTGGTGACACTAACCTATCTATCTGCAGGGCTGGGGTGATATGCTGGTTCTGGTGACACTAACCTATCTATCTGCAGGGCTGGGGTGATATGCTGGTTCTGGTGACACTAACCTATCTATCTGCAGGGCTGGGGTGATATGCTTGGTCTGGTGACACTAACCTATCTATCTGCAGGGCTGGGGTGATATGCTGTGGTCTGGTGACCCTAACCTATCTATCTGCAGGGCTGGGGTGATATGCTTGGTCTGGTGACACTAACCTATCTATCTGCAGGGCTGGGGTGATATGCTGGTTCTGGTGACACTAACCTATCTATCTGCAGGGCTGGGGTGATATGCTGGTTCTGGTGACAATAACCTATCTATCTGCAGAGCTGGGGTGATATGTTGGTTCTGGTGACACTCCCTTTAAATACCCTGTTGATGTGGATACAGTAGGGAATTGTAGTCAGTCCCTGCTTTGAATCATTCAGAGGAGGTATAGGAAGACTCCAACCCTAATACTGAGGCCCAAATTTAAATTGAGCCATTGCACCTCCCTTCGTATTGGGGTTAGTAGGATAAAATAACATATAAGCAGCAAATAGAGGAGAAAATACATTCAGTTTATCATCATCCAGACTGGAGAACGATTAAAGGGGGTTAATACAGAATAGAAAAGAATGGCTGCTTTCTTTCAAAACAGCGCCATACTTGCCCACAGGTTATATAAGGTATTGCAACTTAGTTCTATAAAAGTGAATAGGGATGAGATGCAATACCACACACAACCTGAGGATAGGGGTGGCACTGTTTTTAGAAAAAAGCGTCTCTTTTAATGAGTTTTATATTAGCATACGCTATAAAGCTACATTTGCTAAGCCTGATTTCCCATCGCGATCCAATCTCCTGGTATGGCTTGTGAAAAGGGTCATCCCAATTATGTAAAACACAAGTGGCTCCTGTAATTGGGCTAGTTGGCTAATACAATGAGAAGCTTTGAACAAGAGAAAAGTTATGTTCACAGCTGTAGCGATCACTTTCTAAAGTAAGAATTCATGGCTGAGATGACATGAAAAAGATGGTTATAAAATTTTAATGGAATGATAAAAGGCAAAAGTCATCCTCTCAGCTGAATTCTTAAAATCCCTATATATCACCATCAAGTCCTTAACTGTAAAATCAATGTAGAATATAACATGTTGTCAATGCTGTTGTCGCGGGATGGGAGACGGCTAACCATGACAGCTACACGGCTGGTGAGGGGAGCGTGCAACGCGAAGAATAACAGATCTGTTGTGACTTCCCAGCAATTATTTGTACAAGTAATTATTGATAAAGGAGCCGAAGCTTCTCCCCCTCCATCTTACCGCAGCGGAGAGGGAAACAGGAGGAAGATCTATGATTCATATTCCAGGACCGCCATCATTAATAAAAGAAGATTGCTTCATTTCGGCAAATTAAATTATCTTTTTTATGGCAAGCTATTTTGTTCAACTACTTTAGAAGTCTGTACTTGAAATGAAGGGGAAAAATGCTATAAATATTTCCCAATTATCTGTCTGCCATCAGATCTGCTTATTTACTTCCAGATTTCTGGATCCCTCGCTTGGTTCCTGGCGGGAACGACTTGGAATCCTAAAGTCTGGAATTGGGAATATACTGATATGTGCAAACCTGGTTAAAGGGAAGGTATCGACATAAAATGACCTATTGTTTAAATTGCTTTTATACATTTAACATTTTTCTAAAGATTTTTAATTTTCCATGTCAATATTTATATATTTAAAAAAAAAAAAATCTTAAAAATTTTTGTTTCAAATTACCTTTTTACATTAAAAATTGTTTTGGTGAAGTTTTTAATTTTACAAGTTATTATTTATATTTAAAAAAAAAGTCTTGCAACCCAACTCTTGCCACTAAACTAAAAATAATCCCAGCCTCAGCCCTGCAGATAGATAGGTTAGTGTCACCAGAACCAGCATATCACTCCAGCCCTGCAGATAGATAGGTTAGTGTCACCAGAACCAGCATATCACCCCAGCCCTGCAGATAGATAGGTTAGTGTCACCAGACCCAGCATATCACCCCAGCCCTGCAGATAGATAGGTTAGTGTCACCAGAACCAGCATATCACCCCAGCCCTGCAGATAGATAGGTTAGTGTCACCAGAACCAGCATATCACCTAAGCCCTGCAGATAGATAGGTTAGTGTCACCAGAACCAGCACATCACCCCAGCCCTGCAGATAGATAGGTTAGTGTCACCAGTACCAGCATATCACCCCAGCCCTGCAGATAGATAGGTTAGTGTCACCAGACCCAGCATATCACCCCAGCCCTGCAGATAGATAGGTTAGTGTCACCAGAACCAGCATATCACCCCAGCCCTGCAGATAGATAGGTTAGTGTCACCTGAATCAAACAGTGTTTTCCCCTTTTGAATTACTGTTTCCATTTCCAAGATATTTTTGTCTTTATCAATATGCAAATTATGAGGGTGTTGTCATTGCTCCAAAGAGATAAGCAGCAACACCTTCATATTAACAAAAACAGCGGTATCTTGCAATGGATGCAGCGATTCACAAGGGGAAAACACTGTTTGATTCAGGAAAACCTAACCTATCTATCTGCAGGGCTGGGTTGATATGTTGGGGTCTGGTGACAGACTACTTTTCATGAGGAAGTGTAACGCCTTAAGCAATGCAGAAACTATAAGGCATCATACACACAAACATTGAATAAAAACAAACAATATTAAAATTGGATGCAATGATCCATTTTTATCCATTTCCCATCAGTGTATCCATGTACGTTAAAAAAAAATGATGAACTTCTTTGGCCTTTTTATTTTGACCCAAACATTTTGATCCATTTTTTAATAGTTAAACAGATACATTTCCAAAAAAGAGGCATTAAAAATGGACCCGTAGACTTGTATGGGGTCTGTTTGGATATGAAAACTGTCAAAAATAGGACATGTTCTATTTTTTAATGGACATTATTCACAGTGCATTAATAAAAAAAACAAAAATAAAACAGAGGTGTGTATACCCATTGACTTCCACAGTCCAAAAAATGGGCATGTGACGGACATTAAAAAAGTGTGTTGCACAATTTATCGCTACACCCGTCACTATTACAAGCCTGTGAAGACGACTTCTCCTCACTGAGCTCAATTTTCCTTATTGTTTATTACAGAAACTCATTACCGAACAGCCGAGATTTGGTTAGACAATTCTGTGTAACTCTATCCTTCGGGGCCGGAGACGCTGCCTCTAAATACGGACAAAGCTCAGTAATAATGAAGCTTGTGGGTCACTGGGGGATATTTATTGTGCTGGATAGATTGAGAGGTTTCACATGACACATATAAATTGCACCTGCAGAAAATCCTTCAAATGGGGTTAATTCTTTGTGGTCAGTATTTACTTCGTAAAAGGGTTGTACTGGATTAGAAAAAAAAATTAAATAAATGGCTGATTTCTTTGTAAAACAGCGCCACACATGACCATGGGTTGTTCCTGGTATTGCAGCTCTTTTGAAGTCAATTCAGATCTTAGAAGAGATTGTGCTGTTATGGACAGGGAATAAGGATCCAATTGCTGGGAGACTGACAACAATAAGTTTACAAAAAATATATATTTACCCAGATGCCGGGGTGGTCATGTGACTGCCCCAGGCACATTTTCAGATTTTCCAGCGATGTTCCGTTTCCCAGTTTCTGGAAACAGAATGTCATCTACACTAACTCTCCACCCCATCATACTTACCTGTCTTCCTGTCCGGATCTTCTGGGCATGGGAGGTCACTTCCTTCTGTGGGGCCGGCTCCACCTCTTCTTGACGTCTGCCGGCGCCAGTGCCGGCATGCATTGTAGCAGGCACTCCGGCCATATTGAGCAGGCATGGGCGGCTGGCAGACATCTGCCGGTCACCCAGGCTTGCACAATAAAGCCAGGGTGCCAACTACGGTGCATGCCGGAACTCTGGCTCTATCCAGGCGCTGGCAGACATCAAAAAGAGGAAGAGTTGGCCCCACAGAAGGAAGTGACCTCCCATGCCCATGAGAACTGCCAGGAAGACAGGAAAGTATAATGGGGTGGGGGGGAGTGGACTGAGTTAGCTAGTTGGGAAGGGCTAGTAGTTGGCGGGCTAGCTAGGGAGACAGGGAGGGAGTGTAAGAGAAGGAGGGGGAGGGAGTGAGAGGGGGAGGTAGTGTGAGTCAGTTCTGAGTGAAGCGCAATGCATCATGGTAGTTGTAGGAAAACAGAACAGGAAGCTACCCATGTAAACAAATGTAAAAAATGAAACCCAGAAATCACTCAAAACACTACTAAAGGTATTTGGTTGCACTTATTAACCTATTAATAGCACTAACAGACCTTTTTTGAAAAAAATTTTTTTTTGCCTGGAAAACCCCTTTAATAAAACAAAAACATTTAGACTTCTTCAAGGCAGGGAAAAAAGCATACAAATGTCAATGTCAGCACAATTAGAATAAAAATCTCTACAAAATATCAGGTCATTTAGAATAAGAACATTCCATGCGCCATTCATAATACTAGTATCTTCTTACATAGCAAAGGAACCTATGCCCCCCTGCAGCCCAACAGAACTTTTATGGTAGATTTAAAGTACCTTGCAAAAGTTTTAGGCAGGGAAAATGCATCAAAGTAAGAATGCTTTCATAAATAGATGTGTTAATACTTTATTTTTGTCTAATAGGAAAATGAAGTGAATGAAGAAAAGAGAAATGTAAATCCCATCAATATTTGGTGTGACCTTTGCCCTTTGCCTTCCATCAGTTCTTCTCGGTACTTGCAGACAGTTTTTGGCAGAACTGGGCAGGGAGGTTGTTCCCGCCATCTTGGAGAACTAAGCACAGATCTTCTGTGGATGTTGCTTGCTCCAATCCGTCTGTCTCTTCATGTCATCCCAGACAGACTGGATGATGATGAGATCAGGGCTATATCTGTGGGGGCCGGATCATCACTTCCAGGACTCCTCCTCCAAAGGGCAAAGATCACACCAAATATTGATGGGATTTACATTTCTCTTTTCTTCATTCACTTCATTTTGGTAATTGACAAAAATAAACTATTAACCCCTCTATTTCTGAAAGCGTTCTTACTATGCAGCATTTTTTCTACACTTGCCTAAAACTTTTGCAAGTGTTGTACCCCAGTACATAGCCTCTATGTCTATCATAGTATTTTCTGCTACATCCATCCATGCACCACTACTGTGAATATAACAAATGTCAGATAAAATTAGTGAAATTCACGTAGACTGGAAAAGTTCTGGCAAAACTGGAATTTTTATACATGTGCTCTGATATCCATTTCCCTTGTGTCCTTGTTGTATAAACTTGTTTTACAATCCATATCCAATCGTCTTGACTCAGTGTTTTCCCTAGAGCATGGAGAAATTGCCTATAAAATATCTTGTGAATGATAGCTTCAAAGTTAAACTTTATTTGTGATAAAAATGGGTAAAACCTCCAAAACAGAATGGATTTGACATTTGTCTATTACACATTGCTCGATAGCCACATTGTTCTAGAACATCCAAAACCATCCATAACATCAATTTATAGACACAAGGTGAGTATTAATGTACTGAATAGAGCGCAAGGAGCTTAGTGATACAATACAGGACTGTATAGATCAGTACTGGGGTGGATTAAAGGGAATGTCTTCAGGTTCCCAATGTATTGATATGAGGATTCATCTACTTTGAGTAAAGGACCAGTGATCTGGCTCTGACATCAGGTGAAGGTCACAGTCTATCCAGTATTTACATACTGTATATTAGGATTTAACATATATGCCTTCTTTAACCCCAAATAGTCCCTTTGTGCCCCTATACTGTCAGTGATGAAGCCTCCTTAGTGCCCTCATACAGTATAATGCTTCATTAGTGCGCCCTAGAGTATAATACCCCCCACACAGTATAATACCACTTCAGTTGCCTCTATATGGTATAAAGCCACATGGGCCCCATACAGTATAATGCCCCCTTAGTGTTCTCCACATATATTTATATATATATATCCCTCCTTGTCCAGTACCACCCATGCTGTCCTTGATCCAACCCAGTCCCTTTGTGACCCTATACCATAATAAGGCCCTTCTCTGTACTTCATTAGTGTCCCCACACAGTATAATGCTCCCTAGGTGCCCCCTCAGCATATTATGCCTTCCACACAGTATAATGCAAACTTAGTTACCTCCATATAGTATAAAGCCACATTGGTACCTCCACACAGTGTAATGCCCCTTTAGTGTCCACAAATAGTATATTTTGCTCACATAGATTAATGCCTCCTTAGTGGCCCTCACATAATATAATGCCCTATTGGTTCCCCCGCATAGTATAATACTCCTTAATATCACCCCACACAGTATAACTCCCATTAGGGCCCTAACACATAATAAATCCCCCCATATAAACCAAACAATGTACAATGCCCCAGTGGCAGCTTCCAACTGGCTGACTTCAAAGATTCCTTTTGAGAGTGGCCCTCAGAAGGGTTATTCTCGGGGGCAGTGTCATGAGACAAAAGCTTTGCATCTGACTGGTAGTCACAGGCAGGGACATACGTATAGTTGATGCAAAGGTGGTAGTTGCACCCTGAAGCCCCGGTGTTTGAGGGGGCCCTTTGCCATATAAGAACACTTTATTATTATGATTGTAACATGATAGGTGGAGGCCAGATGCTATAAGTGGGTGCAGAAGTTATGATTGCACCCGGGCCCTTGTGCCTGAGAGGTATCAGACATTTTTTGGCACATTGGAGGGGATTTTGGTTGCTAATTGTACATTTTAGCCTGGATGCTTTTTAGTTGCACCTCTGGCCACTCCTCATATTTTGTTGTGAATTTCACGAACCATATTTCTTACACTTCTGATAAAGGACATACAAAGAACAAAAAATAAAAACAACTCTTCCAGTCGTTCAAGGCTGAGAATTTGTATTTGTTGTAACCCTTGATTTTAGTCTTAGAGTGTTGGACCCTCCAGGTTTTGCTAAACAAACATTGAACTATTATATAATTTTTTAAATTTTTTACTAAAATTCTAAAATTTTACCATCACAGTCCTTTCTCCATCTGTTCTTTAAGAAACTTAAACTAGACATGATCTGTCACCCAACACTTGACCTTGAGCTTTGACTTACTGTCTTGTTGCGTAGTCATGTTAGTCCATTTGCTGTAGGTATTTCCATATGCATTGGAGGCGATGATCCTGACCTCATAGGGGGTGTACGGTTGGAGGTTCTTAATAGTATAAGTGAAGGAGGCGCTGGGGCCAGAGAACTCACTAGAAAGTCATAGGAAAAGATTTATCATACATCATCCTTCTAAGACAAAAAAAACCCCAAAAACATCTATTTAAGGCAAAAGCAGAATTTTGCTTACTCTGTGATTTTGTTGGTGGGATTTGTCGATCTCATCTGGAGTCGATAGTTGGGTAAGCCAGGAGCGTTATTTCGAACTGGTGAAGACCAGACAACCTGAAGACTGGTCGGGTTGGCAGATGAAAGCCTCGGAGGCAGGACACCATCTGGAGCTGTCGGAAAACATGGATGAATTAGAGCAGAGAAAACTGTGGGGAGCATATGTTGGATAAAATTGAAATGCTCCATATACTGGAAAAAACTTTTCCTCGGGATCAACAGCGATGTTAACATGGACCATTTAATTTAATGTTTCACTGCTGAACTACCTCCGCACCAAATCTTATTTCAGCATTACCACCGGGCTAACAGGGTTAACATAACACTAAAACCGAGCT
This sequence comes from Leptodactylus fallax, assembly GCA_947044405.1. Taxonomy (NCBI): domain Eukaryota; kingdom Metazoa; phylum Chordata; class Amphibia; order Anura; family Leptodactylidae; genus Leptodactylus; species Leptodactylus fallax. The sequence goes on along the minus strand of CAMRHE010000006.1, from coordinate 1,520,213 downwards.
TCTTACCTATAGCAACAATTTTATTCTTCATGCAGATAAACCTTACTTTTATGGTACATTACATTTAAAAGGTAGCTTTTCAATGCAAACTAAGCAAACAGTAAATATATGATGTATATTACGCGGCTGCAGAAAATCTGTTCCTTTTTTCTGTCCTTATGTTCTCAATTCACAATACAACCGCCAAATGTATAATTACAGATAACATCTGTGACGGCCGTATAGACAGGAGCACGGTGAGGGGCTACACCGGTAAGTGTGGGGTTAGCACTGTTCTTGAGTGTACTGGAAGGATGGGTAGGAATTATAAACATTTACTTATTATTTAAAAAAAAAATTTTGAAAAATTGTTTATATATTTTTTAAAATTTTCCATGTCACCATCCATCTGGAAAAAATCTGATAATACAGTACAGCAGTTGTACGCTGGACACTGAGCCATCATAGTAGGCTGACACTTACTTACAGTAAGTGAAGGGTTAGCAGTCATCTAATTCTCAGAAGGCGGGGGTTACAATTAGGGGTGTAACTTGAAGCTCCTTGGCCCCAGTGCAAAATATGTAATGGGACCACAATTACTATTTGCTATCTAGTGTCGTCTTATGTTGTAGAGAGGCCTTTGAGCCCCCTGAGGCTCCAGGGCCTGGTAGCAATTGCAACCTCCGCACCCCCTATAGGGGGTTATATTGAAGATAACATCTCTTTAATAATACTGAAAGCAGCTAACACAAGATCATAGCATCTCCTCCCTCCACCTGCACAGCTTTCTGTGCTGAGAATGCCCACAACATTCTTTAATACATCAATGAGTCCTCTTGTCCTGGTGACTGCTGTAATGACCTCATGAGGTCAATTACTGACTTCAGTGGTGATGTCATTGATGACCACATGTCATTTACAGCAGTGCTGTAAATGAAGATTGGGTTTGGACCAGGGGAATTTTAAATTTCAGCATTGACATGACCACTGGAAAACAGAAGTCCCCAAGGGAAATATAGTCACAAAATGACGCATTGTTTAAATCATGCTAAATGCTAAACATAAGTTATTTTATTTTTGGTGTGTTTTTTAAAATTATATTCGATATAACTATCTTTATTTAAAAATCCTTAAATCTTGTGTATTTTTATACAGACCACCAAGCCTCAAAATAGACTGACACTTCCTGTTCTGTAGAGATCACTTGTCAGTCTATCAGTACAGACAGGATTACAATGACAGGTAACATCTACGTATAGATAACATGGACCATCACAATAGGTGATGTTGCAGCTCACTCCTTCCCCTTTTTGCATGGTGAACGCTGCATAGGTTACAGAGCATGCCCACAACAATCTTCCACAGAAGTAGATTTATGAAGACTGATATTTTTAATGTCAGTCTTGTTATCCTCTCCCCTGGTGGAGGGTGCACCTCTTTGATGAGGAGGTAGACGCATCCTCATAAATGAGGTGCACCCGCGGCTGGGCCACGTGTCTGCAAACTGATTTTGGGGAAGATTTACACCAATAAACTATCCCAGTGATCAGAAATCTGTCGGGCTGGTAGTCCCACCCATGTCCATCACCATGAAACCTTTCAAGAAAGTATTGAGGGCTATGCAAATGTGAAAAAGTCACATTTATGCACAAAAACTGATTTGCACAATTTTTTTTTTCTTTTTTAAACTTTGTACACCAGAAACCTTGCATACAAGGCCTAGTAAATCTCCCCCGATGTAGTAATTTCTAGAATACAAGTTATCATGGACCATGTAGCTTCCATTAAGCAGTTCAGAGCAGTAGGTCAGGTAAGATGGTGCCCCCATAACTCCCTTCAGATAGCAAATTTAAAAAATCCAAAAAACTACAACCAAAAAACAAAAACAGATTAGAAAACAAAATAATATTGGGATAATTTACTGTACTAAGCCATGTGCACCAGATTTCTGGCATCAATAGGCACATGGTTCAGCACATGGTGCACTTTTTGCTGTTTTATGCTTCTCTTTTCTCTTCTCAAAAAAAGGCAGGGCTTATTGGGAGGGGTGGGGCCAATACAGTGTGATTTATCATATATTACACTCAGAGGCGTAGCTATCGGGGGGGGGGAGGGGGCGGCTGCCCCAGGCCCACTGATTCTTTGGGGGCCCACCCCGGGGCCGCCATTAATACATCCTTTATTTCTAACTAGATCGGTGTCTGCAGTTACAATGCTTCCTGGTGCTTAACTGTCTTGTAAACCGCAAGCCAATACAGGCCTGCGGTTTACAAGACGCCGAGACCACAGACCGATGTCCGCTTTTCAGCACGGGCGGCGCGATGACGTCACAACATCGCGCCGCCCGCGCTCAGACACAGACGTCCTGTGCGTGGACAGGGAGGAAGCGCCGGCGGCTCCATTCATCGTAATCGCAAGTTGGTGAGTATGACTTTTTTTTTTTGTGGGTATATTAATAGTATAAGGGGTAGATAGGAGGGGGGAAATATAACTATAAAGGGAGGATTCATTAGGGGGCATTATGACAATGGGGGGGGTCATTTATATAAGGGTTAATACAGGGTATTATTAATACAAAGGGGAGGTTATTTATATAAGGAGCCATTAGGGGGCATCATTTATATAAAGGGTCATTATGAACATAAGGGGGTGGTCATTGATATAAGGGGTCATTAGAGGTGCAGTATTTATGTCAGGGGCATAATATGAGGATCAATTAATTTAATGAAAGTGGCACTTGGGCTTTATTAAGACTAAGGCCCCACGTAGCGGCTGCAGGAAAAACCATGGCGGTAACATTGTGGTTTTTCCCCGCAGCGCTTTTCACAGAAGGTCCGCAGAGGTTTCGTCTGTGGGCTTTCTGTTTTCAGTACAGCTATATGGAAACCGCTGGTGTTTCCATAGGTATAATTGACATGCTGCGATTTCCAAAACCGCAACGGTTTTGGAAATCGCAGTGCATCTGCTGCACATATTTTTCCGTAACGTGTGGATGGGATTTGCTAGAATGCCACGTTTTTTTCCTGTGGGTTTTCGCCACATGGGGCCCGATCCCATCCCCACTTTGCAGTAAAATACACGCAGCGGATACGCTGCGATTTCCAAAACAGTTGCAGTTTTGGAAATCGCAGCATGTCAGTTATACCTACGGAAACGCCGGCGGTTTCCCTATAGATATAATTGAAGCAGAATATCCGCAGAGGAAACCTCTGTGAACTTTCTGTGCAAAGTGCTGCAGGAAAAACCGCGATGCGTCGCCGCCACGGTTTTTTCCACAGCTGTTTTTTGCTACGGGATTCCATGTGGGGCCTTAGCCTTAAGGAGTTTTCCAGCTCATTTTTATTGATGGTCTATCCTCAGAATAAATTATCAATAAGAGATAAGTGATTCCCCACTGATCAGCTGTAAGAAGGGGCTATGGCGCCTGTTTATATCACACGCTGTCTGTTTATAGTGACCGTGTGATGTCATTACAGCCTTGTCACATAGACATGTATAGGACGAGACTGTAGTTACATTACATGGCCGCTATGAGATGAATGACACTATGTAAGCAGAGAAGGGGTCACAGCACTTACACAGGTACCAGGGTTCATTCAAACAGCTGATCCTGGGGGTCCCGGGTATTGGAACCCCAATAATTTTTTACCCTTGTTTTTTTTTTCTCCTTTTCAATTCGGAAATACCTAGGACATTATTAATAAGGGGCACTATTTAAAGGGGGTGCACAGGGAAGTTATTAATTTAAAGATGCACTTGGGGGTATTATTCATTATGGGGGGTTATATTATATATTTTATAATTGGGGTAGCAGCAGGATGGGGGCTTTGTGTAAGTGAGGACAATGTGGGTCAGGTGCCTGGAAAAGTGAGGAGCCAAAGATGTCTGTGTTGCAAACTTTACAGGGACTGGAAGAAGTGGTCATGGCCGTTCGGATGAAAGAGATGGGGAATGTGAAGGATTCGTCAGAGACGTCACCGGTAAGTCACTAAATGTTACTGCCCTGTATTCACCTAAATTGTCTGCAAAGCCCTGTGTAGAGCTGCTATATACCACTATACGCTCACCGTATACTCATAGTATCGGTATACGAACATGTCTAAGTTGGGGGCCCACTTAGACATGTTCGCCCCCCCGTGATGAACCCCTAGCTACGCCTCTGATTACACTACAAAATGGCTTAAATTACAGAACAGTCTAGGCCTTTTTATCGCAAGCATAGATTTGCTTTTCTGGAGCACGGACAGCCAAAAGATGCAACAAATTGATACAGATGTCTTAAAGGGATTTTTTTGTGCCAAATGGATTTTTCATACTGATGACCTATCCACAAGATAGGTCATCAGTATGTGGTCTGTGGGGCTCTGGAACCCAAACCCGCACAGATCAGTTGTTCTGGCAGTCTCGAGGTGGTGGAGTGCAGGCTGCTCCTATTCAAGTAATAAGAGCAGAGCTGCAGCCCCATCCACTGCATAGTGGTGATTCTGGGGAACTGCAGCACTGCTCCTGTTATTTGAATTTGAGCAGACTTTCCACGCTCCCAGTCCACTGCAGCAGCTTTCGGGACCTGATGACTGCTGGAACAGCTGATCATTGTGGGGTTTGGGTGCTGGATCCCCACAGAACCCATACTGATGGACAGGACTTCAGTATGGAAACTCCATTTGGGGTTTCAAAACCCCTTTAACAAGTTTGGCACATTGTACTCAAGCAGTTTAGCTTAGTCTAGCGTATGAATATTTCAGTATCTAGTTTTAAATTAGTGAATTAAAATAGACGATCCCGTAAATTCCATGTAATTGTATTTGTCAATCTGATATATATTACAATAGAGACTTTAAAAAAAATTATCAAAACCAAGAAATAATTTCCAAAATTGCATTTGACAAATGCTCAAGTACAGAGATCTAGAACGATGCTAAAATTCACAGATTAGTCACAAAAATTTGGTTGATCCATGCCAAAAACGATTACAACAGAAAATTTGTAAAGTCTAAACTTTTTAAAAAACATTTTCACTTTAAATCAATTTTTTTAAAACGCGTCTCTGCTTTTTAGTCGAAGTCATTTAGAAGTCCCTGCCTTGGCCAGTCTGCCCCTGAAAAGCTAAATCTTTGTAAATGATATACTCTCTAAAAGAAAGTTACAATTACTTGTAGAATTTTTTTTTTCCGTTAGTTCACATCTCCCAGGCTACAAATGGGCATTACTTTACCAGTGAAGATGGTTCTCAAGGTACTTTCCCCAGAGAAGGCAGAAAATGAGCTCCTGACATAGACTGTGTTTGAACTCTGTGTATTTCCCGATTATTTATTTTGTATCTCTAGTGCTCATGAAATATTATCCACACACAATTCCTCTGAGTAACCGTCAAGATGTTTTTGCATCTGCCAGAGTGGATACCGACATGATTCCCCTCTATCAATGTACAATGAAGAGCGTTGATGAGAAATGAAAGCCTACGAGGAGTAGCCCTAACGGGCGTACTTGAGAGATGCAGATACCCGGCAGACTATGAATACACATGAAATAAATGGCACCACAATGTGTGCTCTTGATAAACTGGGTCATTGCCGAATATCTTCTCGCAGAGTTTAATATAGAAATCAGTGTTGAAATTGAGTTGTGCCAACAAATAATTCAGGTCCTGGCTGGATATTGTTGCTACAGAGGCGCTGAGCATTTTTCACTAGATTTCCATCTGTAGTGATTCGGCTGTGTCATTACATGACTAGGGATTGAAAATGGCAAGAGATATGCCGGCGCGCAACTTATTTTTCCTGAAATTTATCAGTCGGCGTGGCACAGTGATATTTTTTTTGAAACTTTCATTGTACTAGGTGTCGTATTGATCTGCTTCGCGACAGATAGGTTGACTTCACAATTTGAATTTGGAAATAGCTGGGGCCGTATTAATAGTTCACGCGCTGCTTTTTTTATTAGCTACTAAAGTTAGATGTTCGGAGATATTCCGGTGTGTTATATTGATGAGTATTTGTGTAGAGAGTCTCATAGGGGCAGGCTGAATAGTTGAAAACCAAAAAGTTCTATAGCATAACAGTTGGAAGGCAAAAAAAAAATAAAAATAAAAAACACAACATGGAAAGTGGGGACCAGTAGCAAAAATCATAATGGGCCCTTAGAAGGGTTTGGTGTTTGTTTCCCTTTTTCATGACCCTTGGGTCAATTCTCTATCAGATTGTTTGCTAATAGTGCAGTTCCCCAGGAGAAAAGTTCTGCAAAGGTTCACAGTCTACTGGCGGAGGACATTGGAATGGTGGCAAGTAGAGATGAGCGAAGTATTCAAAAATTCAATTCGGCAACTTCACCGAATTTCGCGATATGATTCTATTCAATCCAAATTAAATCGCGGTCGAATCATGTACCAAAAACAGCTATTTATTGGCTGCAGAGAGCCGGGGTGGGCGGCAAAATGGCGGAACCCCTTGGATGCAGCTGTCATGTTTGTCCTCTGCTTCCAAGTTGTTAAAACCCCGGATCGGTTATGGAGCAGGGTGTTAGGTATCAGTTACAGCTAACACCCTGCTCCATAACCAGTTGGGGGGATTTAACACCTTGGATGCAGCGGTCAGATATACTGTGTGCGCTCGTGAAGGGGTTAAAGGGATGTGACATCACAGGGATGGCTGCTGATTGGCTGCACGCATGGCATTGTGGGTGATCCCGCATTCCCAGAGTTCCTTGCCCCATGTAGAGCAGCCATTTTGAACTAAATGCGAATCGTTACCACGAAGCGTGAGGAAATTCGGATTACATGCAAATTTAAAATTTCCTGAAATTCGGATCTAATTCCACTTCTGCAGCTTCAATTCGCTCATCTCTAGTGGCAAGGAAGCAACAGGGGGTTAGAAGCTGAATATAAGCCAGCTTACCTTAATTTTTCAAAATAAAGGGGACCTTCCACCACCACCCCCAACTCCATTTCTTTGTATCCTTCAGGAAACTTTCTCTACTCTCTAACGTAACTGAAAATTTTTCTGTAACCCCCATCATTCCTGAGTCAAAATCTAACATTAGGCTCTTTATCATCAGGTGGGCAGTCCTGGGGTAGAACAGCCAGCCCGTGACTGCTCACCTGACGGTAGAGAGCGTGTAGACTGTTGTTTCAGGGTGCTAGGTGAGAGGGTTTTGACAGGCCCTTTAAATGATAAAATATTTGGTGTCTGCAGTCACCACTAGAGGGAATTTACTCAAGATGGATTAATTAGGGTTTTATGGGAGTTGATCACCGTACAGCTGTTTGCTACTCTCTATCCATTCTCTGGCTCCCAGAGCAATCTCATCTTGCTTATCTCACTCCTAATACATTTTGTAGTGTGACATGTACACTGGGGACACATAACTAGCCTAAATACAGCATATGACAACCAGGGGAAATGGAACAGTGGGCAAAAAGTTTTGTAACAACAATTAAAATTTGCCCTTTCCCATTTCTTGGTTGAACTTGATGGACAAGTCTTTTCAACTATACTAACCACGTAGCTATGTATGTATCTAAGTTTATTTATCTGGATTTAATTTACAAAATATGATATGGAGGCTTATGGATTTAATTTATTTAAATGGATTGACTGGTCAGTTCAGGTTTTTGAATAAAGCTCACCTTTATTCAAAAACCTGAACTGTCCAGTCAACCCATTTAAATAAATTAAATCCATAAGCCTCCATATCATATTTTGTGGTATAGAATAGAGTCTGTAACTTTTTTTCTGACTCCAACTCTGACACTACCCAAAATTGGCCCACCCATCACTCCATGACTCCAACTCCACAACCCTAGCATCAGGGACCAGTAAGAAGATTATGATTTGTTTTAATATTTTACACCATCATAAACCTTTCGATAAAAATTTTAATCATTGGACTAGTTTATTGAAAGTCAATCCCAGAAAAACCCTTAAAGCTCAAAATGCATTTAAAGGAAGTGTGTCACCAGAACCAGCATATCACCCCAGTCCTGCAGATAGATAGGTTAGTGTCACCAGAACCAGCATATCCCCCCAGTCCTGCAGATAGATAGGTTAGTGTCACCAGAACCAGCATATCACCCCAGTCCTGCAGATAGATAGGTTAGTGTCACCAGAACCAGCATATCACCCCAGCCCTGCAGATAGATAGGTTAGTGTCACCAGAACCAGCATATCACCCCAGCCCTGCAGATAGATAGGTTAGTGTCACCAGAACCAGCACATCACCCCAGCCCTGCAGATAGATATGTTAGTGTCACCAGACCCAGCATATCACGCCAGCTCTGCAGATAGATAGGTTAGTGTCACCAGAACCAGCCTATCACCCCAGCCCCGCAGATAGATAGGTTAGTGTCACCTGAACCAGTATATCACCCCAGCCCTGCAGATAGATAGGTTAGTGTCACCAGACCCAGCATATCACCCGAGTCCTGCAGATAGATAGGTTAGTGTCACCAGACCCAGCACATCACCCCAGCCCTGCAGATAGATAGGTTAGTGTCACCAGAACCAGCATATCCCCCCAGTCCTGCAGATAGATAGGTTAGTGTCACCAGACCCAGCATATCACCCCAACCCTGCAGATAGATAGGTTAGTGTCACCAGAACCAGGATATCACCCCAGCCCTGCAGATAGATAGGTTAGTGTCACCAGACCCAGCATATCACCCGAGTCCTGCAGATAGATAGGTTAGTGTCACCAGACCCAGCACATCACCCCAGCCCTGCAGATAGATAGGTTAGTGTCACCAGAACCAGCATATCACCCCAGCCCTGCAGATAGATAGGTTAGTGTCACCAGACCCAGCATATCACCCCAGCCCTGCAGACAGATAGTTTAGTGTCACCAGAACCAGCATATCCCCCCAGTCCTGCAGATAGATAGGTTAGTGTCACCAGACCCAGCATATCACCCCAACCCTGCAGATAGATAGGTTAGTGTCACCAGAACCAGCATATCCCCCCAGTCCTGCAGATAGATAGGTTAGTGTCACCAGACCCAGCATATCACCCCAGCCCTGCAGATAGATAGGTTAGTGTCACCAGAACCAGCATATCACCCCAGTCCTGTAGATAGATAGGTTAGTGTCACCAGAACCAGCATATCACCCCAGCCCTGCAGATAGATAGGTTAGTGTCACCAGACCCAGCATATCACCCCAGCCCTGCAGATAGATAGGTTAGTGTCACCAGAACCAGCATATCCCCCCAGTCCTGCAGATAGATAGGTTAGTGTCACCAGAACCAGCATATCACCCCAGTCCTGCAGATAGATAGGTTAGTGTCACCAGAACTAGCATATCACCCCAGTCCTGTAGATAGATAGGTTAGGGTCACCTGAATCAAACAGTGTTTTCTCCTTGTGAATTGCTGCCTCCCTTGCTGAGATATTGCCGTTTCTTGTCAATATGCAAATTAACTTTTTTCAGCAATAGGGGCGTGAATATTTCTGTATTTACAGTGTCTAATAGAGCTTATATGGAACTGCACAAAGGACATGTCTATCTGATCTGTTTAAAGGGGTATTTCTTCAAGAAGAATTTACTATGTACACATTGGATATGGGATAAATATTAGATTAGCTGTCCGACAGCTGGAACACCATTAGTCACCTGAAAAGGAGACCCCCATTTCCACAGACAGCGGCTAGTATGGGTTTGAGTAAAGTAGCAATCATCATGTGGTTGAGTATCCAGTCAGTAGGTGATAAATGCTTTTGTCTGGTGAACCCCTCTGAGTAGTTGCAAAACCTCCATACCCTGCCATACAAGCTCTACAAGGTTTCTGGAGGGAACTTTTTTTTTTTCACCTACTTACCCTGGAGGGTTTTAGGTGCTGTGTCTGTGCTCATGGCTGGATCTGACCCCAAGTTATGTGATAAGAACCATCACTAAGCCCCCAGGTTGCTCAGACTCCTCTCTCGCTTTCACCAGTAGTTACCTGTGCTCAGAGGACTGGCTTTACTATAGTCTGCCAGATCCCATAACAGAGGTAACTACCTGCAAACATGGGAGAGGGGAGAGGAGGTGAAACGCTCAATGACCGGGTGCTGGTTCTGATGACCTGTGTCAGAACCATTCCAAAACCCATTGATTTAAGAAGCTAAAAACTCTCACAGGAAGTATGTCAAAAATACTCTTTGGGGAGACCACTTTAGATTAACATTGGAAAACTGTTACTTCAGATCTTTACTTCTCCTAAATTGTAAAGCAAAACCATCTGAAATTAGTTAAAATCTGAACTTGTCTCTACAGTGCACGACTTGACAAAATCCACCGTGCATTTTTCTCATTGACTTGCCCTCCGGTAACTCTAAAGACTTTACAGACAGTTCTTAGAGATTTTTTTTTCCCTAAATAAGACCCTTGAGACTGTGTTCACGTATTGGGTACGCTGCATTTTGCTGGAGGCTTGAATGCTTCAATTTAACATGGAGAACTTTAGAGAGAAAGACCACAAAAATAAATTTTACTTCTTTTTATCATGATAACATCAGGAAATTAGAATTTCAATTGCTGGAAATTAAGTTAAATAAGCTTTTAACCTTTTTTTTTCTGTTTTGTGTGTTTTTAGGTTGAACTATTTGCAACTTATGAAAAGAAAAATTAAAGAAAAAATATTTTTCTTATAAATTCTCATATATTTGTTGAAATGTACTTATTTTTTAGTATTTTTTTTTTTAAATTAATTCAGTTGGCATTGGTATGCAAAACCCATTGTTGCCCATAGGAAAACTGGCAATTTTTATTTTTTTAATCAGTTTCTTATTTATTTTAATGCTATAATATATGGTATCTAGTCGTAGGACATAACTTGTTGCAAAATGTTGTATTTAAATGTGAGATTAGTGTTTGACATGTTTTATTACTGTTTTATGGTGTTTAGTGCACCTTTCCATCTTTATGTGTAGTGGTTTTTATGTGGGAGTGACCTTTGCTTTGTGGTTTCTAGAAGGTAGGAGGAGTTAGCTGTAGCCTAACAACCAACTCCATCTTTAGCCACACCTTCAGCTATCTAAGTTAGTGGTAGTTAGGCTAACACAGGCAGTCCCATAATATCGGAGCCCATAGATTGCATAGCTCATAACCAAACATCTACACTGCCATGTTAGTGAGAAACCTGGTATTTATGGCTGAAATGTGCCCTACATTTCCGCATTAGAGGCTGAAACAGAGGTCCACGTGCTAGGGGTCACCCCATATTCACCACAAAGGGACAGAGGACTGTGTATATAGAGTGCCCAAAAGTGTGGATACTGCTTGCCTAAAGAGAACTTTGCCTTCATGTTACTTGTGATTTTGCCATGAGCATCAGCAGTGGATATCCAGTAGTTAAGCTGAGTGGGCGCCTTAAGATTGGCCGCCATATTTAAAAAACCTGAAATTTGTTGTGCTATTGCGGTCGATGTTGGGAACGAGTTAATTCATTAAATACAATCTGCAATGACAGACTGGCCTACCACAGTATCAGAGAATCCTCCAATGGACCCAGATTCTGACAAGAAAAAAAAAATTGGTCCTTACAGGTTCAATAGACAGACTCATTTGGAGGTGACAGTCCCTTACCACTAGAGTCCATTTACCTAACTTAGATTTTTTTTTCCCCAGTAAATGAATCATAACATACATTACTATACATCCATCATATTCCCTTAAGGTTGTGTTCACATGGCAGAAAATGGATTCATTTTCCGCCGCCAGAATTTTCGCCGCGGTCTAGCCGCAACAGGATGCCGATGCGGTGCATCAGCATTCCGACGTGGCATCCCGTTCCTGATTAGGCCCTGATGAATGGACCTAATCAGGAGGGAGTCTCAAGCCTCGAACACCGCGGGCAGAATCCGTGGCAAGATCTAGCAGGACGCTTCTTTTTTCCGCGTCCTGCTGCGATCTCTGCCTCTCATTGAAACCAATGGGAGGCATATTCAGGAGGAATCTGCTCCGGATTCAGGGGTGGATTCTGCCCCCAAATCCGCAGCAAATTCCCCCATATAAACACACCCTTAGGGCTAACAAGAAATGAAATAATATTTTTACAGTAACTTGATTTTTTAATCTTGGTAAACAAAAAAATTTCATTCAAAAGAATTTGAAAAAATACAAAACAATTAAAAATATAAACTGTAAGTGTTGTCTTTTTTTTCTATCTTTTCAGTTTTCTATTTTTTCCCTTTGTTTTTGAAAAAAAATATGCAGTTCACCTTAAAAGATAAAAAAAAAAAAAAATGAAGTCTCGAGGCAAAAATAGAATATTTAAAATTTATATAGTGTGGAATGCCTTTGTTTTGAACTTGAGCGGACGGGAAAACTTCCCTATTTTCCATGCCATCTGACTCTATCCTCATTTGTTCTTCTGTGTTCTGCTGATTACTATGCGACAATGCCTTCAACTTGTGGTTCCATTATTTAACTACATGCACAGTCATAGCTGACCCTTCCTGATCAATCGCCAATCCATACAGGTTTGACTGATAAAAGAGCCAATTAGATTTAAGCAAATTAAGGGACATCACCAATGTCAACCAGTTATTAAAGGGATGCTGAATTCTGTGCATACCAAATAAAGACACAACAAGACCTATTAGGAGTATAAAATAGAACGTAACTCGGTTCCTGATGAATATTTTCTAAGATAATATAGCTATCCAAACTTATCTAGACTAGAGTAACACAATCATGTCTTAAAAAAAAAATCCAAAGCATCAAAAATAATTCAGGTGAATAGGTCTAAGCTGCCATACCGGACACAGTCAATATAGAAGAGTGGCGCTGTTTATTCATCATTATTAACCCCTTCCATTTTTTATTTTCTTTTTTTTTACTCCTCACCTTAAAAAAGCCAGAACTTTTTATTTTTCTGTTCACAAAGCTATATGAGAGTTTATTTTTTGCAGGACAAATTGTACTTAAGAATGGGATCATTTAATATTCCATACGATGCACTAAGAAGCTGGACAAAAACTCAGAATGGGGTGGAAGTAGAAAAAAATAACCGCACTTGCCCCAAGCTGTATGGGTATTATTTTTTGCAGGACAAATTGTACTTACAACTGTTCACAAAGCTGTATGAGGGAATATTTTTTTTTCAGGACAAATTGTACTTATATGATGTACTGGGAAACTGGACAAAAATTCAGATTGGGGTGGAATTAGAAATTTTTTATGGATTTTGTTTTTTTATAGCTTTCACTGTGCAGCCAAAATGACATATTAGTTCTGCGGGTAGGTATGATTACAGCAATACCAATTTTATATAGTTTATGTTTTAACACCTCAACAAAAATCCGAAACTTAGAAAAAAAAATGGTCTGACACCCATATTTCCGTGTATGGAGCTGCGAAAGGTGGCTTTTTTTTTTGTGGGACAAGTTGTACTTTTTATTTATACCATTTTGAGAACTGTCTAATGTTCTGAATACATTTTATTTCATTTTGGGGGGCAGGCAAAATGGTGAAAAAATGGCAGTTCAGCCATTTTGATTTTTTTTTTTTTCCCTGCTATGGCATTCACTGTATGAAATAAAATTGATCAGGTATGAAGGGGTTAAGATAATAACTGCATATATACAGTCATATGAAAAAGTTTGGGCAGCCCTATTAATCTTAATCATTTTTAGTTCTAAATATTTGGGTGTTTGCAACAGCCATTTCAATTTGATATATATAATAACTGATGGACACAGTAATATTTCAGGATTGAAATGAGGTTTATTGTACTAACAGAAAATGTGCAATATGCATTAAACCAAAATTTGACCGGTGCAAAAATTTGGGTACCCTTATCATTTTATTGATTTGAATACTCCTAACTACTTTTTACTGACTTACTGAAGCACAAAATTGGTTTTGTAACCTCACTGAGCTTTGAACTTCATAGCCAGGTGTATCCAATCATGAGAAAAGGTATTTAAGGTGGCCAATTGCAAGTTGTTCTCCTATTTGAATCTCCTCTGAAGAGTGGCATCATGGGCTCCTCAAAACAACTCTCAAATGATCTGAAAACAAAGATTGTTCAACATAGTTGTTCAGGGGAAGGATACAAAAAGTTGTCTCAGAGATTTAACCTGTCAGTTTCCACTGTGAGGAACATAGTAAGGAAATGGAAGACCACAGGGACAGTTCTTGTTAAGCCCAGAAGTGGCAGGCCAAGAAAAATATCAGAAAGGCAGAGAAGAAGAATGGTGAGGACAGTCAAGGACAATCCACAGACCACCTCCAAAGAGCTGCAGCATCATCTTGCTGCAGATGGTGTCACTGTGCATCGGTCAACAATACAGCACACTTTGCACAAGGAGAAGCTGTATGGGAGAGTGATGCGAAAGAAGCCGTTTCTGAAAGCACGCCACAAACAGAGTCGCCTGAGGTATGCAAAAGCACATTTGGACAAGCCAGCTTCATTTTGGAAGAAGGTCCTGTGGACTGATGAAACAAAGATTGAGTTGTTTGGTCATACAAAAAGGCGTTATGCATGGCGTCAAAAAAACACAGCATTCCAAGAAAAACACTTGCTACCCACTGTAAAATTTGGTGGAGGTTCCATCATGCTTTGGGGCTGTGTGGCCAATGCCGGCACCGGGAATCTTGTTAAAGTTGAGGGTCGTATGGATTCAACTCAGTATCAGCAGATTCTTGGATGGATGGATATTTCAGCAATACAATGATCCAAAACACAGCTCCAAATCTACTCAGGCATTCATGCAGAGGAACAATTACAATGTTCTGGAATGGCCATCCCAGTCCCCAGACCTGAATATCATTGAACATCTGTGGGATCATTTGAAGCGGGCTGTCCATGCTCGGCGACCATCAAACTTAACTGAACTGGAATTGTTTTGTAAAGAGGAATGGTCAAAAATACCTTCATCCAGGATCCAGGAACTGATTAAAAGCTACAGGAAGCGACTAGAGGCTGTTATTTTTGCAAAAGGAGGATCTACTAAATATTAATGTCACTTTTCTGTTGAGGTGCCCATACTTTTGCACCGGTCAAATTTTGGTTTAATGCATATTGCACATTTTCTGTTAGTACAATAAACCTCATTTCAATCCTGAAATATTACTGTGTCCATCAGTTATTAGATATATCAAATTGAAATGGCTGTTGCAAACACCCAAATATTTAGAACTAAAAATTATTAAGATTAATAGGGGTGCCCAAACTTTTTCATATGACTGTAGCTACCACATATTCCACAGCACTGTACAATAATTGCCATCACTCATATGAGCCCTGACTTCCCCTTTCCTTCAATGGGGCTTCAATCTGATTTGCCTATGTCAGACTCACATCAGTAGGTTTCTGGAGTGTGGCAGAAAATGGGAGGAAACTTAGGCAACAAAGGGAGAACATACAAAATTTATGCAGATGTAGAACCCTTTAAATTGAATTTAAATTAAAGTTAATCCACGAAGTTAAAAATTTTTGAATTTAATTAATATATCTCAGTACATCTCTACAGCAGTCATGGATCCAACTTTCTGATACAGTGCTCCAAATCCCCTGCATAGACATAGAAATAAAACATACGGTAGCATGCTTGCAGCTAACACTAGAGGGCTATGAGAGCTTACTGCATATTGTTTTGTCAGCACTGATCAAAGTTGTACTGTAGGACCTTACAGTGGTGCTAGTTTGTGATCCCTTTTTACATAGTGGAGATCTGGCTGTAATACCCACATTCAGAGTACTTTCTGATCACAAACAGACTTTCACCCACACAATGCCATTCCCCAACTCCATTTCTTACCCTCCGGTGGGATCGGGAGAGCCATCTGACTACAACAGTGGGGAAAAAAAAGTATTTAGTCAGCCACCAATTGTGCAAGTTCTCCCACTTAAAAAGATGAGGCCGGCCTGTAATTGTCATCATAGGTAGACCTCAACTATGAGAGACAAAATGAGAAAACAAATCCAGAAAATCACATTGTCTGATTTTTAAAGAATTTATTTGCAAATTATGGTGCAAAATAAGTATTTGGTCACCTACAAACAAGCAAGATTTCTGTCTCTCACAGACCTGTAACTTCTTCTGTAAGAGGCTCCTCTGTCCGCCACTCATTACCTGTAGTAATGGCTCCTGTTTGACATTGTTATCAGTATAAAAGACACCTGTCCACAACCTCAAACAGTCACACTCCAAACTCCACTATGGTGAAGACCAAAGAGCTGTGGAAGGACCAGAAACAAAATTGTAGCCCTGCACCAGGCTGGGAAGACTGAACCTGCAATAGGCAAGTAGCTTGGTGTGAAGAAATCACCTGTGGGAGCAATAATTAGAAAATGGAAGACATACAAGACCACTGATAATCTCCCTCCATCAGGGGCTCCAAGATCTCACCCCGTGGGGTCAAAATGATCACAAGAACGGGGAGCAAAAATCCCAGAACCACACAGGAGGACCTAGTGAGTGACCTGCAGAAAGCTGGGACTAACGTAACAAAGGCTACCGTCAGTAACACACTACGCCGCCAGGGACTCAGATCCTGCAGTGCCAGACGTGTCCCCCTGCTTAAGCCAGTACATATCCGGGCCCGTCTGAAGTTTGCTAGAGAACATTTGGATGTTCCAGAAGAGTATTGGGAGAATGTCATATGGTCAGATGAAACCAAAGTAGAACTGTTTGGTAGAAACACAACTCATCGTGTTTGGGGGAGAGTGAATGCTGAGTTGCATCCAAAGAACACCATACCTACTGTGAAGCATGGGGGGCAACATCATGCTTTGGGGCTGTTTCTCTGCAAAGGAACCAGGACGACTGATCCGTGTACATGAAAGAATGAATGGGGCCATGTATCGTGAGATTTTGAGTGCAAACCTCCTTCCATCAGCAAGGGCATTGAAGATGAAACGTGGCTGAGTCTTTCAGCATGACAGTGATCCCAAGCACACCACCAGGACAACGAAGGAGCGGCTTCGTAAGAAGCATTTCAAGGTCCTGGAGTGGCCTAGCCAGTCTCCAGATCTCAACCCCATAGAAAACCTTTGGAGGGAGTTGAAAGTCCGTGTTGCCCAGCGACAGCCCCAAAACATCCCTGCTCTAGAGGAGATCTGCATGGAGGAATGGGCCAACATACCAGCCACAGTGTGTGCCAACCTTGTGAAGACTTACAGGAAACGTTTGACCTCTGTCATTGCCAACAAAGGATATAGAACAAAGTATTGAGATAAACTTTTGTTATTGAACAAATACTTATTTTCCACCATAATTTGCAAATAAATTCTTAGAAGGGCCAGCTCTGTCCTGGGGAGCCCACTGGACCCAGTGCAGGTGGTGGGTGACAGAAGGATACTGTCCGTGGTGAGCTCCATGCGGAAGAAGAACTCCCATCCCATGCATGAGACTGTGATTGCGCTGGGCAGTACTGTCAGTGACCGACTGCTCCACCCTAAGTGTGAGAAGGAGCGCTGTCGGAAGTCTTTCCTCCCCACCGCAGTTAGGCTGTACAACCAACACCGACCTAAGCGGAGATCAATACACACAGAACTGAAATATCTTTCTGCCTGTTAAATACCACCCCCTCCTCTGCTACTTCCTATCTGTCTGTCTATTATCAATGTAATGCCTCTTACCTTGGAACATTCCTATACATGTTGTATTTGTATCTGCTTATCTTTACTGCTGTAACACACTGAATTTCCCCATTGTGGGACTATTAAAGGACTATTATTATTATTATTATTATAAAAATCAGACAATGTGATTTTCTGGATTAGTTTTCTCATTTTGTCTCTCATAGTTGAGGTCTACCTATGATGACAATTACAGGCCGGCCTCATCTTTTTAAGTGGGAGAACTTGCACAATTGGTGGCTGACTAAATACTTTTTTTTCCCCACTGTATGACAGTCAGAAGCCTTCAGAAGCCTCCCAGACCTGCCATAACAATACAACTATTGAGGTCTATGTGTGGCAGACTTCAATAGTTATACACGGATTTTACCATAGACTGCAATGTAATGATTGCAGGTCCAAACCACATTGAGGAGCTGCAAAAAAAAAAAAAAAAGTTTACAAATACAGTATATCTTTTTTGATTATAAAAATAAACAAAAATAAAAAAAAAAGTTATTAGGCGTCCAAAAATGCCCGAACTATAAAAATCTAACAATATTTATCCCATATCTCACTGTAGTGGTAAAAATAAATCAAAATAGCTGAACCGACATTTTTTTTTTTATTGTTTCACTTCTCAAAAAATTTAATAAAAAAGGATTAAATATTAGACATTCCCCTAAATGGACCCCTTACACAGCTGTGTGCATGGAAACTTAAAAAGTTATGAGTATCACAGTAGGACAACTAAAATAATTTTTTGCATTTTTAAAAATTTTACATTTTTGCAAATATCTTAAAACATAAAAACTTCATCAGTTTGGAATCTCTGTGATCGTTCTAACTCACAGAATATAAAAAAACCATTTCATTTTTACTGCACAGTGAACTCCGTAAAACAAAACCTGTTAGAAAATAGTGCAATTGCAGTTTTTTCCCCAATTCCACCCCGTTCTATTTTTTACTAAAACAGCTAAAAAAGGAAAAAAATAAAATGCAAACAACGGAAATGGCTGCAGAGGGAAGGAGTTAAAGTTTGCGGAAAGATAAGGATGGACGCATCTGTACCTCTGCACCCTTTATATCAGCTCTACTGTATTGCATCATATAAATCTGTATAATCTTAGGTTTGTGGGGGAGGGAATTTTTTTATTTTTTTTTTTTGCTGAATGTGGATGTCATGAGATTATTTTATCTCCTAATTTTATGTTCATCATTTAATTTCCATTTGCTCGACATGAATCTATGACAATAGAGCACGAAAAAAAAAAAATTCCCAATTTCCATCTCACTGATAATACAGGAAAGCTGGGAGCATGAATGCGAAGGCTGTAGGTTTATTAGGAGGATTCGTCACTGGTTACAGATTCATTTATTATTCATTTTGATATGATCACGCTGGAATTGAAGACATCATTGAGCACTTGTATTAATAACACTCAGCCATAATGTAAATCTAGTTATGAACACCTATTCACATTAATGCCACATGGTTTCTGCATGATTCCCCTAAATGATGATAATATACATCCAGGTCATTAAATAAAAGAAAGCCTGAGCAGGAGCCAATTTACCTAATGATCTATACGATTAACTTATCGCAAGGTCATCAAATAAAAAATGTCATTCAGAAGTTATTTCACTTTATTATCAGCAATAAACAGCAATGCAAACATGTCGGCCGTCCTCATAATGTGTGCTCTCCGCAATTATTTCCTGTTTGATTAAAGGGATTGACTGGTATAGAAAACCCACTCTCTGAAACCCTATTAGTGACTGAGTTGATGGAGGGAGTCTCTTATTTGGACAATTTATTAACTAGCAGTTACAAAAAGAAAACAAAAAACCAGAGTCTCAAGAAGTAACCAGGGGACCATAACCATTCATTATTTCAGTCTTCCTTATGCTCAGGGCTAATGCACACAAGATGACACAGTACAGGGATAGTGTGCACAGTGATGTCACAGTAGAGAAATAATAAACACAGTGATGTCACAGTAGAGAAATAATAAACACAGTGGTGTCACAGTACAGAGATAATACACACAGTGATGTTACAGTACAGAGATAATACACACAGTGATGTCACAGTACAGAGATAATACACACAGTGATGTCACAGTACAGGGATAATACACACAGTGATGTCACAGTACAGAGATAATATACACAGTGATGTCACAGTACAGAGATAATACATACAGTGATGTCACATTACAGGAAAAATACACACAGTGATGTCACAGTACAGGGATAATACACACAGTGATGTCACAGTACAGGGATAATACATACAGTGATGTCACATTACAGAAATAATACACACAGTGATGTCACAGTACAGGGATAATACACACAGTGATGTCACAATACAGAGATAATATACACAGTGATGTCACAGTACAGAGATAATACATACAGTTATGTCACATTACAGGAATAATACACACAGTGATGTCACAGTACAGGGATAATACACAGTGATGTCACAGTACAGGGATAATACATACAGTGATGTCACATTACAGGAATAATACACACAGTGATGTCACAGTACAGGGATAATACACACAGTGATGTCACAATACAGGGATAATACACACAGTGATGTCACAGTACAGGGATAACACACAGTGATGTCACAGCACAGAGATAACACACAGTGATGTCACAGTACAGGGATAATACACAGTGATGTCACAGTACAGAGATAATACACACAGTGATGTCATAGTACAAAGATAACACACACAGTGATGTCACAGTACAGAGATAACACACACAGTGATGTCACAGTACAGGGATAATACACACAGTAATGTCACAGTACAGGGATAATAAATACAGTGATGTCACAGTACAGGGATAATAAACACAGTGATGTCACAGTACAGGGATAAAACATACAGTGATGTCACATTACAGGAATAATACACACAGTGATGTCACAGTACAGGATAATACACACAGTGATGTCACAGTACAGGGATAATACACACAATGATGTCACAGTACAGGGATAATACACACAGTGATGTCACAGTACAGGGATAACACACAGTGATGTCACAGTACAGAGATAATACACAGTGATGTCACAGTACAGGGATAACACACAGTGATGTCACAGTACAGAGATAACACACACAGTGATGTCACAGTACAGAGATAACACACACAGTGATGTCACAGTACAGAGATAAAACACACACAGTGATGTCACAGTACAGGGATAACACACACAGTAATGTCACAGTACAGAGATAATACACAGTGATGTCACAGTACAGGGATAATAAATACAGTGATGTCACAGTACATGGATAATACACACAGTGTTACAGTGCAGAGATAATACACACAGTGATGTCACAGTATAGATATTATAAACATGGTGATGTCACAGTAGCGGGATAATACAGAATGTAAATGTACATCAAATGGATAGCATGCACAATGATGTCATAGTACAGGAATAATACAAAAGTAATGTTGAAGAGAAGAGATGATGTGTATAGTAGAGGTAAACATTGGACTTCATGATGAAACTTATGATGGGATTACATTCAATTTTCACCTTTCATCGTCCATTTTATTTTCTTTCCTAACTACGTTTTATGTCTCAGTAGACTTGTCCTGTGCTGGCTACTATGGAGGACTCAGAAAGTTCAGCCTATTAGTTTCAATGGACATTGTTATGCTTTATGTCTCCAGTGGTGGCGCTGCAGAAGTATTTGCAGTTGGTTAGACTCCAGGTTAGACCTGAAGTTTACAGCCGATCACTATATATCCTGTGGATAAGTCATCAGTATGAGAAATGCATTTGGGGCCACAAAGCCCCTTTAAACAAATATGGCAGGTCCATAGAAGATGCCTCTGGGATAGAACTTCCAGCAATCAGTACAGGGGTCTAGTAATGGATTCACCAATTTTGGTTAGTTGTCCTTTCCATTTTAGTCAATGGCAGCTATTGAAAGAGCTGTAGAATTTAATGGCGAGAAATCAACATTCGGTGGAGTGTCGAACTGGGATTGTCAACCCGGTTCTGTCGAAAAAGTGAGCGTTCCCGACATAGATGGCGCGTCCTATATATAAGATGAACATAAATACCCCTCTAACACCAGAAGGGACTAGAATCACACCTTGATATTGTACACTATGTACAAATTGGTTGATAGATCTGAATGACGCAGGCTTTGCAGAAGGATTTTTTTACTCAGCCATGTTAAATAACACAGTAAAGTGATATTTCCCTCAAATTATAGAGCTAATTGCTAGTGGATGCTGATGGCTGCAAATTCTATTAACACACTTTGTAAGGTGAGTCGATCTCATCAGCGGAAGTTCATAATTGTCTACAACCAAGGTTGGCACAAGTGCAACGTCTACGCATTCAGCTTAATCATAGTCATAATTGTCTATGGAGTGAATAAATAACATCTTACTTACACATGGACCCTGTGCGGAAATGTTCTTCAAAGAACAATACTACTACATATCATCATAGAAGGTTTGGATCTAGCTGAGCTCATCCGGGCCTGCATTGTCAGTTAACGTAATACAGTAACATGCTTCTAAGACGTACTCAAAGACATTTTGCACACTTGATAGACTTTAAGAGGAGGCTTATATTTGGAATGAGAGAAACAGGGTGGTCATTTTGACATATTGCCCACCATTTAAGTTGTTGTGACCTACCTGTTAGGAGGTATTGGAAACAATGCTTACATGAAGGCACACACACAGCGAACAGGCTCCGGATGGCCCAGACAGACCACCCATAGAGAAGATTGTGGGAGCTGCTCCTGCTTTTTGGTGGATCGAACAGTTTCCTTGAACACCATCCAACACAGATGATTCCATTTCCAGATACATAGCAGAAGGAAATTTGGTGTCATGGTGTCCATTACGTGTCCTGCCATTGACAGCCAGCCACCATCACCTAAATCCAGGTTCCAGTATGGAGGCCTCGTGGTGAACGTTTCAATCCTCCCTTTGCTGTGGGGTGACACACTTCCTCCTGCTGGTGTGATGATGTGGGGGCCATCACATAGGACAGTCGATCACCCCTAATAGTGATACGAGGACACCAACAGTGATATGTACAGGACATCCTGTCCTCACATGCGTTATGTCTCATAACAGGGCAGACAACTGACATTTTTCAGCAGGATAATGCTCGCCCCCACAAACACAAGTGTTCCCCAGGAATGTTTCCACCAGATTACAGCACTTCCTGGTCCTGCCCGGTCACCAAATTTAACACCAATCCACCATTTATGGGACCAGCTGGGATGCCACAAACCTAGGAGTGTGCAGGATCTACAGGCCCAGCTGTAACATCTGTGGTAAATGTACTGCAGGATACCATACAAAGCTTGTATACCTCCATGTCCTGCCGTATCTCATCTTGTATCCAGGCTACAGGCCCAGCAGTAACATCTGTGGTAAATGTACTGCAGGATACCATACAGAACCTGTATACCTCCATGTCCTGCCGTATCTTATGTTGTATCCAGACTGCAGGGCTAGCTGTAACATCTGTGGTAAATGTACTGCAGGATACCATACAGAAGCTGTATACCTCCATGTCCTGCCGTATCTCATCTTGTATCCAGACTACAGGCCCAGCTGTAACATCTGTGGTAAATGTACTGCAGGATACCATACAGAACCTGTATACCTCCATGTCCTGCCGTATCTCATCTTGTATCCAGACTACAGGTCCAGCTGTAACATCTGTGGTAAATGTACTGCAGGATACCATACAGAACCTGTATACCTCCATGTCCTGCCGTATCTCATCTTGTATCCAGGCTACAGGCCCAGCTGTAACATCTGTGGTAAATGTACTGCAGGATACCATACAGAACCTGTATACCTCCACGTCCTGCCGTATCTTATCTTGTATCCAGGCTACAGGCCCAGCTGTAACATCTGTGGTAAATGTACTGCAGGATACCATACAGAACCTGTATACCTCCATGTCCTGCCGTATCTCATCTTGTATCCTGACTACAGGCCCAGCTGTAACATCTGTGGTAAATGTACTGCAGGATACCATACAGAACCTGTATACCTCCATGTCCTGCCGTATCTCATCTTGTATCCAGACTGCAGGGCTAGCTGTAACATCTGTGGTAAATGTACTGCAGGATACCATACAGATCCTGTATACCTCCATGTCCTGCCGTATCTCATCTTGTATCCAGACTACAGGACCAGATGTAACATCTGTGGTAAATGTACTGCAGGATACCATACAGAACCTGTATACCTCCACGTCCTGCTATATCTCATATTTCAGGCTAGAGGCACCAACAGAGTCCTAGAGCCTCTGCACAATTACAGTTTCCTGAATACACTCCTCTGGCTGTAAGATTGTCATCACTTCCATATATCATTATTACATCACACTGAGAAAGCTTCATTACATTCCTACAACTCTTTCTTGGTGCAGGATATTTTTTGTCAATGTACTGTATCTCCTGTAAGAGTATTACAAAGTCAAGTTTTGCTTCAAAACTGCTCATCTCAGGATATGAGCTAAGTGGAAAGGTAAAGAAGGACGAACCTCTATGACATTATACCTAGAGTTTATAGAGTAACACATTGGCACTGTTGTACCTACCTCCTGGAGGCATTGCGATTGTGATGGGGGGACTAGTCACATGACCTTGGCTATTTGTTGCATTCACTGTCACAATATATCTGGAGAAGGGAACCAGACCATCGACCAAGACCCAGTCACCACTCTCTTGCCCCTGATACAGGATCCGGCTGGTATTGGTAATACAATGGATATCATCACCTGTTATAAAACAATACATACGTAACAAAGTTATCAAATAAAATCAATAACCATAATGGTAAAGACAGATGTAACAATATACACTGACTCTTGACAACCATGTTCATGGCTAAGATTTTAGGTTGGTGTTATTGAAATAAAATTTCCAGGAATTCATATTAGTGGGCATCCATTGTGTTAGAACTTTCCAACAGGATGTCCAGGCAGGGTTGGATTGGCCTATCAGAGTGCCAGAGGATCCATCTTGGTGTTGCTACAGTAATGGACACCAGTAGAAGACAACCCTATTTGGAGAAGACTTTGGAGACAACCACTGGGCACTAAGGTGATCTTATGAGATGATAACCTATTAGATTTTAGCTTTTTTTCATATCTATACACTCTATCCTAAGCTTTCATATATTTCCTCTTGTATGTGTCCTGGGTACATTCATTCCTTATGAGTTAAAGGGGTTTTCCAGAATAGGTCATCAATTTAAGATCGAAAGGGGTCTGACACCTATTTGAAGAAGCTGCAGCATTTGGGTGAGTGCTGAAGCCTCTTCGGTACTTGCCAAGTACAGCGCCATACATTGTATAGTGGCTGTGCTTGGTATTGCAACTCAACCCCATTCACTTAAAAGGAGTCTGAGCTGTGAGTAGGCCATGTGACCGATAAACGTGATGTCACATAACTTGTGAAACTAAAAGTAGCATTCAGGGATCCTGGTGTCAGTCCCCCAAGGATCGTCAGTTGATGACCTATCAGGTGGCCACTTAGACAACGCCATAAGGGAGTAGCTGCAAGCAAAATCAATCCAGTGACACAAAGGGTCCACACGTACTGCGTTACACTGATCATCAGGAGGCACCCAAAAGTGGTCCTAAATCCAGAGTTTGACTATTCCTGATTCTGCCCTACTTGTGTCTTGGCCACAGATATGGCAACTTGAACTCTAACCAGTGCTCTTATATATAATATTGCCAAATGTCAACCATACATCACAATAATGATACATTGTAACATCATTGTAATACCCCCCCCCCTCCAAATAGCCCCCAGGCAGTGTCCTAAACACTTACCTCTGCCAAACACCCCAGGGTCTACACTCTCTTTGGTACTCCACCCTCCACTTTCTCAAAGATGTGATTGTAGCCTGGTTTTCCTTGCATAGACCTTGCAATCTGCCCTGCCCTGCTTCATAGCTGTGCCTGCTGTATGCAAGTCTACTACCTATATGGGATTATATCCCATAGGGGCAGACCATACGACTGCTATGAAGCCCTTGGGCATACGGGGTCTAGTTCTTTCAGGTCCCAACTCCATTGGGTGGCAATTCTGTGCAGGACTGCCCTCTACAGAGGAACAACATTGATAGCAAGCAAGGGGGGTAAAGAATGGGATCGATCAGCAATCGCTACCGGGCCCTAAAACAGGAGAGGGCTGTAAGCCCGCTCTATATAAGAACACACCAGTAGTAAAGACAGCACATGGTAAGTGGGGGACCCATTACAAGTTTGGCTTTGGGGCCTAGGGGCTTGAAAGGGTCCTGGTTGACAAAACTTGGCACCATAATAAGGAGCCTATTTCGATTTCTGCTATGGGTCCCCCTCTTGTCTACATAAATCACAGCGCCTACAGTTTTTTATCACAGCCTGTACACAATACATAGGATTTACCATCTACAATACAAGCGCCATTGTGTCCTGCGCGTTCATTGGTTGTGCTGCCAACGGGTTAAACTAGCATGGCACACTAATCCAATTGAAATGGTCCGTGCCAGGGGTTTTAGACTAATGCCGTTTCTAGCAATACATCTATTTTTGCATAAGATATAACACGCTTGAGACAGTTTCATCTTAGAAAGTCTTGCTGCAATGCCCCGCTACTGAGCACACAGGCATTATGTAAATGAAGATTATCTCACTTTTCAATTGGTGTTCATCATTCATGGATGCCAACAGAGATTTTGGGCTCTCTGGGGAAGTTCTCAGAAAGGTAGCCAAAGCGGACTTAAAGGCGGAAATCCATAATCAAATATCTAGATTGATTGTGTCACTTGCACTTGTATTGATTTTAATTGGACTGGCTGACCTGAGAGAATAATAGAAGTGCGTCGGCCGCTGATTTATGGCACTGAAATACATCCTATTGTGAATGGTAAGCAGATGGTATAGTTTAACTCTTTCCGCAATGACCCACTATGTTTTATTACAGAGAAGTCGCTGTAAATGGATTGCTTCTATTCCCTGGTGTTGATTTTGGGTCTTTAGAAAGCAAAAAGATTTACTAAAAGGAGTCTTGTAAGGTCCAAATTGTCTCCCAAACCAATAACTGTAAGAGGAGCAGAAACACCTCAATGACTGAAAACCGATGAAGCAATCCAGAGACCTTCATCTTTTTATGGAGCTACAAATCAGCCAGTAAGTGCAGCAAGGGTGGAGCTTGGATGACCACATTTTCCTGCAGACAGCTGCAAGTGCTCCGGCTCTCCCCTGGAATCACTGTCCCTTTATCTGTGATTGCAATTGTCAGCCTCTGTCTGCATCACAACTGTCTGTAGGGAAATCTGGCAAATCAGGCTCCGCCCCTGATGCACTTGCAGGCTGATTTGCATATCCATAAAAAGATGAATGTCTCTGTATTGCTTCTTCAGTTTTTGGTCACAAAGGTATAGCACTAGAGATGGGAAAACCTCTGAAGATTTGTTTCATTTCGGACGAGCCTACGGTTTGTTTCGATCTGAACTTGTTTAGATACAACTGGAAGTGAAAATATTATACTTAATATGTGGAGGCCCATGGGAGGTGTAAATAATAGTTATATTCACCTTCCCTTACCTGTTTTGGGTCTTCTTGAAGCGTTCTCTTCTAGCTTCTTCCAGTCTCCTAGGTGATGTGATGTGCCCTAGGGTTACCACAGAGGCCTTTGATTGGGCCTTACTGGTCACATGAGGCGCTCATGTCAACGGGTCACAACATTGACCCACTCCATGTGACTGGTGTCCCCAGGGAATATGACGTTACCAAGGAAGTCAGAAGAGGCCAGAAGAGGACCCAGGTCGGGCACTGAATGCTCTGAGGAGGCCCAGAAGAGATGAGGGAAGGTGAATATAACGGTCTGCCATCTTTTTACGCCTTCTCTGGGCCTCCACCTATTATACTTTGGGCCCATGTGCAATGAACCCCCAAAGTTTAGTATTTGGACAAACACAAAACTTTTGGCAAATTTGGATTAAATCTGGTCCTATCCAAACTGGTTCGCTCATCTGTACATACACTATTATTGGTTTATATGACTCCATTTAAAATACATTTTTGGGTACAGAAAGATCATGGGGGGCCATCTTCTGGTATCTCGGCCAATCAGCACTCCATCCCCTTCACAGCCCCATAGTTTTGGTAGTGTTTGAGTCTGGTATTGCAGTTCACTGCATCTTGGTTGTCATAGATGTGCCTGTTTAAGTACATATAAGAGTATTTACCATAGGTGAAGACCATGTAGCTGCTATGAAGCCCTTGGAGAGATGGGGCCCAGCTCTTGTTGGTCCCATCCGCATTGGGTGGCAATTATGTGCAGGACCCCCCTCTAACAGATGAATGGAGGTGAGAAATGGATCATTACAATGGGAAGAGAGTAAAAAGGTCCTGGGTGCAAAAACCCAACACTATGATGAGGATCCAATTTGGTTTTTGCAATGGAAGAAAGGACAAAGCTGCAATACCAGGCATGTCCAGGCCCCGCAGTTTAGAGGCACATTAAGCACTGACGTTCCAGGCACCATTGGGAGTAACAATCATTACTCGCTGCTCTGCTCCTTACTTTCTTTCTTCTCCAGAGGCTGAGTGCCGATGTCATCCGATGTCATAGAAAACCCAGAAGTAGAGAAGAAGCTGAGAGGTGAATAATGAATCCAGATCACTGCCCGGATGTTATACTGTCTATGGGGGCATTGAGGGGGTCATTATACTGTGTGCAGACATAGGAGGATATTATAGTGTGTAGGGGCATAAGGCAGTGTTTTACAATGTGGGGGACACTAAGGGTACAGTATTCTGGGTGGAGTCAACAATGGAGAACTATACTACGTGAGTAGAGTGGGGATATTATTCCCACTCGGTAAGGCAGAATGCAAGGGAATAATTCTCACCCAAAAGTGGATCTTGCCTCCACAATGGAGCAACCCAACAATTTAACATACATATGCCAGATATGGAAACCTTGGTTAGAATTCTTTCTGCAGAGGCAATCTATTGGTACCTTGCAATGTGTGCTGCTAGTGGGATGACAGAAAGATCCCCTCAATCTGTCTAACTACATATGTGGTGGTTAAACAGTCAGTATCAGAGTTCTCTCTGATCCTGGCCTCTACCATATAGTCATGGCTGTGTAATACAGCTAGCGCTATACTCATTGATCACAGAGCAGGGATTATCATGAGCAGCGTGAAAAACACCAGTCTTGATAAATCAGCCCCATAGTGGGTTTTTTTCCAAAAAGAGGGCCTCATCCATTCATGGGTTGTGTCTGGTACTGCGGCTCAGCTTGCATGGGAGTGAACTGCAATACCCTACACAGCCTGTGGACAGGTGTGGTGCTGTTCTCTAAGACAGTAGCCATGCGTTTTGAATCCCAGACAACTTCTTTAAAGGAGTGGATAAATAAATATTTAGTCCTCATGCACACCACTGTTCTGTTTTTCACAGATCTAACGGGTCGGTCCGTTTTTGGCCTTATTTACAAGACAGTGAATAACGGCCATGAATCAATGGATCCGTTTTTTTAAGGATGTATAACAGATTGATGTCCAAGTCCGAATTACGTCTGTTAAAAAACAGATCAGTGGGTTGGGTAAAAAAATAAAGACTAATGAAATTCATCCATTTTTGTAATGGTCTGTTAAAAACGGATGCAAAATGGATGACACTTGGCCACCAAAACGGACAAATGGACACGGAACACACATACAACGACCGTCAAAAATGGACGTGTAAAGTGGAACGGTCCTTACACGAACGTCAAGAATGGCCATTCGATGGCCATTTTAACAACACATTGGGCAGAATTTATCAACCCTCTACACCAGTTTTGGCAAAAAGCTGTTGCATTTTGGTATAAGACTTCCTCCTGCAGCAAAGATGTAACACATCTCCCATTCTGTGAAAGAGGGTGAAGCAGGGTGGGCTGGAGACACCTCGGCCCAACCTATTTATTATAACCCACTCAAGTTTTCTGCCGTGAATTATACCGGAAATCTACGTCAGTTCCTATAATGTCCATGTTCTAAAAATCACTGCGGGAAAAACTGCGGCGGCAACACATTGTGGATTTTCCTGCAGTGCTTTTCACAGAAAGTTCGCAAAGGTTCCTCTGCGGACTTTCTGCTTCAATTATACCTATAGGTAAACCACCAGCGTCTCTGTAGGTATAATTGACATGACGTGACCGCTGCCTATATTTTCTCGCAAAGTGGGGATGGGATTTGCTAGAATCCCATCCATGTTGCCATTTCCACCATGGTGTTTACGCCACATGGGACCCCGGCCTCATAAAGGCAAAACTCACTCTACAAGGCAAACCTACAGACAAACCTTACATTAAGGATGCAGGGTCCCTTTAACCCCCCCCTTGCCGATGATTCCCCCTTCTTCCACCTGTCAGCGCCCCTCACTTATTTCCAGAATTTACCTGCTCTAAAAATGAGCAAACTAGATGGTTAAGATGAAAGCACGTGGCGGATTCTTAAGATCAGCTTTCCCACCACTGAAATATGCAGGGAGTCAGTCCTTTAGTGCCGTCAGGAGATAAATGGCTGGTTTTCCTTGCTGAAGAATATATAATAGTTAAAAAGTCACTTTTTTCTTCTAGCTGTACATAAATCACAGAACTAGTCAATATTTAATAATGCTTGCCTTGGATTGCAGTCCCTTGATCACCCCTGTCATGTGTAATAGCTCCCTCTTCGATATCTTTGACATAAAAGCCCGGCTTTACTGCAATACTAACATGTAGAGGGTCATTACAGATCGACATTTACCTTAATCTGTGACTGCCAACCATGAACCGATAAATTCCAGAAGATTCCACTGGGAGAAATCAGTATAGTTCTCAGTGGGAAGAAATGAAAGAAAATTCTGCAGAGAACGGAATATATTTTCTACAAGGGCTGTTTGGCAAATGGGTCCTGACTTTTTTGAAAGTTCTCTCTCTGCAAAGACTTACAACATTTAATGCCGATTTGATGGCTCCAAAGACAGGCTGACAATCGCCGGCGACGCGACGTGGAGGCAGAATTTTTGATGGCAGAAAAATAATTCAAAGTTCAACGTAAGACATAAGATTTGGACATTATTCACCCGGCTGTCAGGACGGGTGGTGTCGGTTTTGCCGTACGCCCTGCAAAAAATGTTTTTGCATTTTCAGATTTTTTTTTTTTGTTGTAGCCGAATCGATCATCAGCGCGACGAGTCATAATGTAACAAGCGTTTGACAGCAGAAGGCATCAAAGTGTTCATTGCATAGAAAAGGGGACAGAGGCGGCTTTGAAGGAGTTCAGCAGAGACCGCCTATCGTATACTAAACGCTCCGGCACATATGCTTCACAAAACGGGACTTTTAGTGCATTCTTTGGGGATTGTAGCACAGGCGGATCTTCTCTATGGCTCTATTCAGATTACGGGTTTTTTTTTTACATCCGTTTAACTGATGGTCATCCATTTACATAGGCATGAATCAGTTTCTGTCCGTTTTTTTGGACGAACACAAAAGTATCCAATACTATATTTTTGTGTCCTTGGTCAGAAACATTTCTAAGTAAATGGATGACTATTATTTATTTATTTAGCTTACTTGTATAGCGCCATCATATTCCGCAGCACTTAACAGACATTGTCAGTCACTGTCCCATATAGGGCTCACAATCTACATTCCCTATCAGTAGGTCTTTGGAGTGTGGGGAGGAAACCGGAGTACCCGGAGGAAACCCACCAAACACGGGGAGAACATACAAACTCCTTGCAGATGTTGAACCCAGGACTCCAGCGCTGCAAGGCTGCAGTGCTAACCACTGAGCCACCGTGCTGCCCGCAAACTATTAGTTTGCGTCTGTTAACCCCTTCCCACCGGAGGCATTTCTCGCATTTCAATTGTCATTTTTGACTTCTTTGTCTTCCAAACTCCATAACTTTTTATTTTTCCGTTCGCAGAGCCATATGTTTGCGGGACAAATTGTTCTTCATGATGCTACCATTTATTATTCTGTACAATGTTCTGGGAAGCTGGAAAAAATTCAGAATGGGGTGGAATTGGAGAAAAACTGCATTTGTACGACTTTCTTACGGGCTTTGTTTTTACCGCGTTCACTCTGCAGCTAAAATGACGTCACCTGTATTCTATGTTTTGCTACGATTCCAGGGATACCCAATTTATATAGTTTTATTTACATTTTAACCCCTTAACAAAAATCCAAAACTTTAAAAAAAAAAATTTTTTTCTTAAAAAATTCACCATATTCTGATACCCGTAACTTTTTTATATTTCCGTGTACCGGTATGTTTAGGGTGTCTTTTTTTGCAGGGCCAGGTGTACTTTTTAGTTATACTATTTTGGGGGATGTCTATTGCTTTGATCACTTTTTATTCATATTTTTAGCAAAGGCGAACCGGTCAATAAACTGCAGTTTGGCACTTTTTTGGGCCTGTGGCAGTGACAAGAAGAAATCCTCTATGTCTAGAGGAGAGAACGTTTCACCATCATCATAGAAGGGGATTTTTTACTGTAAGAGCAGTGAGGCTATGGAGTTCATTGCCACAGGATGTGGTGACGGTGGATTCACTCTGCTAATTCAAAGAGGCCCTGGACGCCTCAATTGAAAGGAAAAATATTACAGGTTAGGCCAAGTTCACATCCAGTGTCTGTCCAGTGTAGATCACTCATGAATCGGAAAAAGTGCTTCAAACTTGACTTTTTCAGCAAGCGATTTTAGCAAAAAAAAAAAAAAAAAAACCCAGACGTCCAACAAACCCTCTTATTGTTAATTGGGTCCCTCAGGATCGGTTTGTGTCTGCTATTTTTGAGGTCCATTTTTCCAATCTTCTGGTCCTCTGATGGACCAGAGGAACAGACTGCTTGGTTCAGATGTCAAGGTAGCCTCATCGGTATTAGATTTTTGGTGAAGAAAAAGGGTTTTATACTGATTTGAAGTTGGGAAATTTTTTTTTTCCACTGATGGGTCAACTGGCATCAGACTCATGGAGGTTTTTTGCCTTCCTCTGAATCAACACTGTAGGGTTATAGGTTGGACTTGATGGATCTGTATCTTCATCCAACCTCATCTACTATGTTACTATGTTGTGTTTATACACAAGAGCCAATCAGAGGAGGCAGAGCTGCCGAAGAAGGAAGAGAGCATCAAACTGGACCAATGATGAGATAGGGGGTGTGTCTCAGACTACCTCAGATGACTTGTATGCACTGTATAGAGTTCAAATGGAGACAAGTTAAAAAGTAGCCAATAAGACCTGAAGTAAATAGCAGGATATCATCGACTTAAGATACTGACTTACATTCCGAGCTCTTGAAGAAATTGATAAAGACAGCACACAATAATTACCTTCTTTTTCATAAAACAGTCCATTAAAGATGACATCATATATAATATGACCATTGGGTTTTTCCGGTCCTTGCCACTTCAGCTGGACATCCCTTGGTCCTTTTATATTCACATGGACTGAAACATTTCCCTCTGGCTCAGATTCTTGAGTATAGGCCTCAGTCTGTAAGAAAAAGCAGATAAAAAACAAGAATATCTGTGTATATCATATGTAACTAGCTGTGAAGAAGGCTCTGCGGCAGCAAATCAAAGCACACTGACTGTGATTTACTATCGGCCTGCTGTGCGGCATAGCAGAAATGCTCTCCGAGGCTAAATGAAGATAGTGTTAGGACAACGGAGCTTTCCTCAGGGATGGCTGATGTAAGAATCGCCTTTGATTCATATTAGTTATACTACCAGCAAATTTAAAGGGGTTTTCTGGCACATAAATTTTTTTTTGCAAGTGGCTTCGAATACAGTAAGGGCCAGTTCACATCTGCATTCGGGTTTCCTTTTGGGGAGTCCGCTTGGGGACCCCCCTAAAGGAAACCTATACGCATAAAAAAGCAGTTTACCTGGGAAACCCGCGGAACCCATAGACTATAATGGGGTCCGCGTGGTTTCCGCTCAGTTTCGGCACGAAGCAAGCAGAGAGGAAGGTGCTGCAAGCAGCACTTTACTCTCTGCATGTTTCCACATGTTTTGTGCAGAAACCACATGGACCCCATTATAGTCTATGGGGTCCGTGGGTTTCCCAGGTAAACCGCTTTTTTATGCATATAGGTTTCCGTTCGGGGGGGTCCCCAAGCGGACTCCCTGAACGGAAACCCGAACGCAGATGTGAACCGGGCCTAAAAAAATATATAAATAAAAAAACAAATACTCCCCTCATCAAACACCCTTTGCTCCAGTGCTGCCTGTGTTCCCTGCTGGTCTCTCCTTCCTGGTCACTCTCAATGGCCATTCACTGACTGCACTGGTGACCAGCCATAGCCAATTACAGCCCATGCAGCATTTCCTATGTGTCGCAATAGACTTGGAAGCAGAAACCAGTGGGGAACCCAGACAACATCAGAACGGGGGGAGTGTGTGGATGATTATTGAGGATCCCCATGTATTGAGTATATGGAGGGGTCCGTGAAACGGACAAATATAGAACATGAGCTACATTGTCATGATCGGACCGTCAAAATAAGGATCACGTGAATAGCCCCCATTCACTTGAATTGAATTGAATTTAATACATTCCCTTAAAAAACGGACGTCACATGGCCATTATTCACATTATATAGTGTTGATCCAGAGGAAGGTAAAAAAAACTCCCCATGAGGCTGATGCCAATTTCCCTATGTCAGGGGAAAAATTTCTTCCTGACTCCAAATCCAGCAATCGGTACAAAATCCTGGATCAACCAAAAATCTAAAACCCGTAATTCAGATCCCGATCCCTACATCATCTAGTACACCCCTGTGCACTCAAAGTACTAATCAGAGACACTTCGTATAGAGAACTAGATCCATCAGCAGCAGGTAACCTACTTGTTGATGGTTTCATGGAAGCAACAGAAGATTTTTTTTTCATACACTACAGTGTAAAAACAAACTAAAAATTAATGAAAAACAAAAAAAAAAAAAAACCTAAGACACGAACGTTTCCTGCCATCATCATAATATACTACTAAGGTAATAAATTTTGCAGGTGACATAGCCAATGTTATTCGAAGCCAGAGTTTCACTTTAATCTTTCACTCTGTATAAGTCTGCACTCCGTTTTTTCCTCCAGCCTGGAGCATTTCTCTGACATTTATCTCATTTCCATTTTTTTATACCTACTTTAAAAAAAAAACAAAAAAAACTTCTAACATACTTGAAGTTAAAAATGAAGACACTATTCTGGCGACGGGCCAGGCAAGCTTTTAAGAGTAAATATTCATCAAAGTAGTTGAAGCTATAAAATGTTTGATGGTAATAAACTGTGCATTTCTGTTCTACCATAGAGGCTGTGGGAAAAGTTGGAACCAATTCAAGCAGTAAAACGGAACCCTCTAAGTAGACACAATTAGGATTTAGAATTTTCTCTCAGAGTTTTGTGTGTTTCATGTAGCGTATGACCAAAAGACATGACAGTAACCATTTCCTGACCCTTAAAGGGGTTATACAGGATTAGAAAAACATGGGTAATTGTTTAAATTTTTTCTTTCTTACAAATGGCGCCACATCTATCCATAAGTTGTATGTGGAATTGCAGCTCAATTAAGGATGATTATACACATTACATAGCCATAAACATTAGATACTTCCAGACCCTTGCCTTAGCTATGCATGCAAGTGTCCTAAATGGGGAGAAGGGAAGAAAAACATGGCCAGACACCTCTGGCAACACCTTACCACCCCCATGAACAAAGGATCAGGCATGTTGGATTTCAACAGCCCAATCCTTATCTCCCCAACACTTGTTAGCAAGAGAAAGTTGGGAGCTCCCCCGACCATAGATGGTAGGGCTGTGTTGCCAACATTAAAATGTTTTTCTCATGACCAGTAAGTCCAGAAATCCGTCTTTATCTGACCACAGTCTGACCTTCACACGGGCCCAGGTGAGGAAGGAAATGAAAAAGATTAAGGCGAGGAAAGCCACAGGGCCAGATGACATCAGTGCAAGGCTAATTAAGACTTGCGGGGACCAGCTGTGTGGTATAATTACATATATGTATAATATGAGCCTGAGGCAGGAAATAGTCCCTGAATTATGGAAATCTTCTTGTGTGGTACCAGTTCCAAAGAAACCCCACCCTATGGACCTCAATGACTACAGACCTGTAGCACTGACATCCCACCTGATGAAGATCTTAGAGAGATTGGTTCTCACACATCTCCGCCCTCTAGTGAGCCCCGCTATGGACCCCCCTCCAGTTTGCTTATCAGCCGGGCATTGGGGTAGATGATGCCATCATCCATCTTCTGCACAGGGCTCTATCTCACCTGGAGAAACCAGGGAACACAGTGAGAATAATGTTCTTTGACTTCTCCAGTGCTTTTAACACCATACAGCACAGGTTATTGAGGGACAAGCTGGGCCTTGCTGGAGTGAACCACCACCTCTCCAACTGGATCCTAGACTACCTCACAAATCGACCTCAATACGTGAGAGCCCAAGACTGTGTGTCAGGTACCGTGATCTGTAATACGGGGGGCACCACAGGGTACGGTTCTCGCCCCTTTCCTCTTCACACTGTACACTGCAGATTTTAGGTGCAACTCATCCAGCTGCTACCTACAGAAGTATTCTGACAACTCTGCAATAGTAGGTCTCATCACAGATGATGATGACAGGGAGTACAGAGAACTGAACCAGGATTTTGTGGACTGGTGCCACCAGAACCACCTGAAGATTAACGCGGGGAAGACCAAGGAGATGGTGGTGGACTTCCGTAAAGGCAGAAGCCCTCCTAAACCAGTGGACATCCTGGGGACAGGCATCGAGATTGTGAACACCTATAAGTACCTGGGTTTGCGCCTTAATAATAAGCTGGACTGGGCAGATCATATGGAGGCCCTGTACAGGAAGGGCCACAGCAGGCTCTACCTGCTTAGGAAGCTGAGAGCCTTTGGAATCCGGGGGGCACTTCTTAGAACTTTCTTCAACTCGGTAGTGGCATCAGCCATCTTCTTTGGAGTGGCCTGCTGGGGGAGCAGCATATCAACCAGGGATAGGAATAGACTCGACAAGCTGATTAGAAGGGCCAGCTCTGTCCTGGGGAGCCCACTGGACCCAGTGCAGGTGGTGGGTGACAAAAGGATACGGTCCGTGGTGAGCTCCATGCAGAAGAAGAAGTCCCATCCCATGCATGAGACTGTGATCGCGCTGAGCAGTACTGTCAGTGACCGACTGCTCCACCCTAGGTGTGAGAAGGAGCGCTATCGGAAGTCTTTCCTCCCCACCGCGGTTAGGCTGTACAACCAACACCGACCTAAGCGGAGATCAATACACACAGAGAACTGAAATATCTCTGCCTGTTAAATCCTCCCCCCCCCCCTCCTCTGCTACTTCCTATCTGTCTGGCGGCTATCAAAGTAATGCCTCTTACCTTGGAACATTCCTGTACATGTTGTATTTGTATTTGTATCTGCTTATCTTATCTTATCTTTGCTGCTGTAACACACTGAATTTCCCCATTGTGGGACTATTAAAGGACTATTATTATTATTATTTATTATTATTATTATTATACTTAAATCTGTAGACCATTGAAAGTTGACATTTTTGTTAATAGAAATAATTAAAAGTGTTGCAGAGTTTTAAAGACTTTCTCCAACCATCTTAGTGGTGACATCTTTTATCTTGATCATTTGCCAATGGATACGATTATGAATACAGGAATTTTCTATGGTATGAGACTTTTTAAAAAACAAAGCCATGATGTCTTTTTTTTGTTGGGTTTTTTTTTTTTTAATTTGTTTTTTTCTTGGTAACCGGCCATGGTGTCCTTTTTTTGTCGGGTTATCTTCTCATACATGTAGTGTCCTGATAACCAGCCATGATGTCCTTATTGTGGTTTGGTTATCAGGAGGGACACTACATGTATGAGAAGATAACCCGGACACAATAAGGACATCATGGCTGGTTATCAGGAGGACACTACATGTATGAGAAGATAACCCGACCACAATAAGGACATCATGGCTGGTTATCAGGAGGACACTACATGTATGAGAAGATAACCTGACCACAATAAGGACATCATGGCTGGTTATCAGGAGGACACTACATGTATGAGAAGATAACCCGGACACAATAAGGACATCATGGCTGGTTATCAGGAGGACACTACATGTATGAGAAGATAACATGACCACAATAAGGACATCATGGCTGGTTATCAGGAGGACATTACATGTATGAGAAGATAACCCGACCACAATAAGGACATCAGTAGTAATTTAATTCCCTTGTACCAGGGATTGCTGATTATGGACCCGCGGGTTTTGGCAACTTCACGACCCTTGTGATCCGAGGCAGCATTCAGCCCCCCAGGTCATTACGCCCCCTCCTCCCCCATTAATTATGAGATCAGGGAAGGGAGAGGGGAGGACAACCCCTTTAACAAAATTGAAGCTAAGGTTGGAAACATATATATAAAGTAGGATGGAGATGGGTGGCACAACTGATCACATTGGGGGAAATTAATTTATATTTTACGTAAGTTTTTTGGCATAAATATTCCCAAATTGGTGATTTACAATTTTTTTTTAAGACCACTTGTGACTTAAATAGTAAGATAAAGTTGCTTATTTATGTCAGCCTTTTCTTGTAAAGGGCAGGGCCATCACCAGAACCACTTTCATCATGATTTACACCATAAAAGTAATGTCAGACAGAAATCTACAAAAGCCAAAAGCCCGATTCATGGCGAA
This sequence comes from Leptodactylus fallax, assembly GCA_947044405.1. Lineage (NCBI taxonomy): Eukaryota > Metazoa > Chordata > Amphibia > Anura > Leptodactylidae > Leptodactylus > Leptodactylus fallax. The sequence continues at coordinate 1,481,899 of CAMRHE010000006.1, read as the reverse complement.
GTCAGATTAGCCGGTCTTATTTTCTGCCTTTCATGGTCATCACTCCTTTCTGAGGTAACACTGTATACTGTAAGCCCCGCCTAGTCCACTAATTCAATGATATCACTGATGATGTCACAGTTTCCACTCTCCATTTTGCACATTGGTCTATAAAGGGTCAGGGACAAACTAAGCCTTGACAAAACTATGGACCTCAAAGACCCAACAGATCTTATTGATGAATGTGTGGGGGGTGTGATAGTCTTCGGAATTATCCTTTGGTAGACCCAAGAAATCCCATTCTAATAATGTCTCTGCACCCCTTATTGTGCTCATTTATATCAGAGCATTAGTCCAGAAGAACTAATAATTTGGTGATTCCAGAGTTACCATTCTTATTGCAATTTTACAGTAACAAAATTCTTAATCTGATGGTCTTTAAGTATCCCAAGAACCGGTTAACCTGCAAATGTCTTACCTTTTCACCTAAGGCACAGCCTTTTGCAGTACAAGCCTGGAGCCTGAAGGAATGTTTACTCCAGGGAGCCAGGCCATCGACAAAGTAACTTCTCCGTGAAGAGTTCTGCATTAAGATGCCGTCCATGTACAGCCCATAAGATGTTATAACACCTAGAAAAATAACAGTAAAACTAAATCTTATAGTAAAGACAAACCAATAACATATCAGTATATAATAAAGGGAAGGCGGAGGCTCCATTCATTTTACTTCTGATCATTAAAGACAATCTGTTCATTTCCAGTCTTCACTTTGTCTATAACTCTTTGCAGTTATTGCAATTTTTTGTGATGCATGAAGTTAATATTATTGTGGGGTTTATACAGTATATATACAGTTGCATGCAAAAAAGTCAATCTGAAAACAAGCCTCCGGACTTAGGAATGTTTTGGGCTAAAACAAGGCAACGTCAAGGTCTGCAATGTAATGGAGAGTAATACGGCAAATAATTCTGTCCAGATAATACCACCCAGGGGCAAAAAACAGTGCCATTATAATACCGCCATACAACGCATGAGTAATAGAGCTGGTACAGTGAACATATAGCAGGGCCATAATAGCACAAAGGGTAGGTTATGTTCACATGATAGAATTTGGAGGGGAATTTGAGATGGTCTTCTTCATCGGATCCCTGTCCAAACTCCGACCCAGTGTAGGTTTGAGGCAGAACGGTGAAGTAGAGTCCTGGCTTTCCACTCCAGAATTTGGAGCTGGCTTTGAGGTGGAAATCAGCCCCAGATTCCTCTGTGTGAACGCCCCCTAAAGGTCACTGCCTCTAGATGGCGAACCTGAAGTGCTCCGTGTTCATAATGGGCATACAGTATTTGCATATAACAGCACACCAAGTGGTTATATGAGGTATTTCACTTCCAAAAGCAATAGTTCAACTAACAAGGCACTAGATGGGCTGAAAGGTTTTATATTCAGTTCCTCTGAGAGTTAAAGGAACATTAGACACAGGAAAAGTAGAAATACAATGTTAATGGTTCTAAATAGACAGTGTCTTTAACCCCTGGCTGAAACAATTTTTTGATTTTGGTTTTTTACTTTGCCACCTTCCAAATGCCATAACTTTTTTATTTTTCCATTCACAGAGCCATATGAGGGCTTATGTTTTTGTGTGACAAGTAGTACTTCGTAATGGTACCAGTTATTATTCTGTACAATGTACTGGGAAGCTGGAGAAATTCAAAATGGAGTGGAATTATAGAAAATCTGTGTTTGAGCGACTTTCTTATGGGCTTTGTTTTTACAGTGTTCACTTTGCAGCCTAAGTGACACGTCATCTGTATTCCGTGGATTGTTACGATTACGGCGATACCAAATTTATGTACTTTTTAAAAAATTTCTTGGGGCCACCATATTCATACATAAAGCATCTTTTTTAACAAGATGTACTGTGTAATTTTGGGAAATGTCTATAGTTTTGCTTTTTATCCAAATTTTTATGGGAGGCCAAAGAGTGATAAAACAGCGATTCTGCTCTTTAGTGAATAAAGAAAAGAGAAATGTAAATCCCATCAATATTCGGTGTGACCTTTGCCCTTTGCCTTCCATCAGTTCTTCTCGGTACTTGCAGACAGTTTTTGGCAGAACTGGGCAGGGAGGTTGTTCCCGCCGCCATCTTGGAGAACTAAGCACAGATCTTCTGTGGATGTTGCTTGTCCAATCCGTCTGTCTCTTCATGTCATCCCAGACAGACTGGATGATGATGAGATCAGGGCTATATCTGTGGGGGCCGGATCATCACTTCCAGGACTCCTCCTCCAAAGGGCAAAGGTCACACCAAATATTGATGGGATTTACATTTCTCTTTTCTTCATTCGCTTCATTTTATTAATTGGCAAAAATAAACTATTAACTCTTTAATTGCTGAAAGTATTCTTACTTTGCAGAATTTTTCCACCCACGACTATAACTTTTGCACAGTATTATATATAAAGTTACATATTTCTATAAGGATGCTAACCTTAAGCTTCTACCTAGATGCCTCTGATGATAAGTACACCTGTGATTAGAGGAGCCTCCATGTGACGGAGTAGCAGTGATATAGTATATTTACTAAATTCCTCTTCTTTTCCTCCTGATTGTGAATGCATAGGCTAGGACCCCATTATTATCCCGAGCCGCATATTTTCGCAGAGCAATGATCCGGGGCTCTCGTTAACTTTGATCAAAAACACAAACCCTTTTTAGCCATTGAATAAAACAGTAATCCGCACGCAGATAATTTCTCTTCCAGCAAAATGCATGTCCGTACTTCAATGCGTTTCAAGGGCACACGGGTTATATCAGTCAAAGCAACCTTACAATATATTTGGGAAACTTGAACAGATTTTATTTCATAGCCTACTTTGTATGCGTATGCACATATGAATTAAGACAAGGACATGCAAGATATATAGCAACCATTTCAAAGCCTCATATGCTAAAACTAAGAAAAATATCAATCTGCCTTTCACTCTCAAAATTACATTAAGTAAAACAATGAAACCGACTTCCTAAACTGTCCCTGAAAAACACATAGGACTTCAAAAATATCATAAATAATTCAATGGGGAACAATCCCTCCTTCTAGACTTTTTAAATTTTTTAATTAATCATTCTGTGTCACTAAAATGTTACAGAATGCCCCATAAACACCCAAATAACTGAAATAAAAATATAAATTTTAGATGTTTTTTTTATTTTTATTTAAAATGTTTTTGTAAATTTAAAACACAAAAAAGTCACTAAAATGTTAGATATCTTATATTTATATGTGAAAAAATATCTTGACATATTTAAAACACCAAAAAGTAAAAAATGTAAAAAAATAAAAATAAAAAAATAGCATATATAACATTTTATTGAATAAATTAAGCTTTAGGGATTTGTCACACAAAAAAAATTCTGTACATTGTAATTAGTTAAATTTATTTGAATGGGGTTTTGTTTTGGTGACGAGTATACCAGTCAAATGAATAACACAAATTTATGCAAATCTGCTGCGTATAATAATAATAATAATAATAGTAACAATAATAATAATACATTTTATTTATATAGCGCCAACATATTCCGCAGCACATACCTATAGGGTACATCCAAACTGTATGACGGCAATTTATTAATCAGTCTGCGCCTCATTAGTAATGTGTTTTTGTGGCTTTTGTGTCTTTTTTGTGCTTTACACAAAATGTATTCATTATTTATTAGGCTCTTATTGTGTCTGTTTTCAAAAATCTGCCTGCCAGTGCGGGTGTGGTTTACATGTTGCATTGTAACTTTTCAAAAAGTTGCAAAATTTTTTTTTGTGCGAGCTCCACTTCTAACCTGGCTTAGAAAAAACAACATAAAACATCTATAGTGAACTCTGATACCCTCCCCCTAAAGAATTATGACAAATTTATGAACGAGCAAGATACAATTTGCAAAAAAATTTAGCAAAAAAAATCACTAGTAGAAAATAAGCCAATAAGTCAAAAAAAGTGGCTAAAAAAATTCCTTTATGATAAATTAGCCCCTAAAAGTCCACTGGTCATCTTCCAGCAAAGAAAAATTAGCAGTGGATTTTCTCGAATTCCACTACGGCAAACACGGCACCAAAATGTGTACTTTTTGTCTAAAATCCCTTTTGCTGTCTCAAGGCTCGGTGAGTCAAAAGCAAATTGAGGATCTGTTACATCCAATAGAGGGCGCATGAGCTCCCCAGCTCCTTTCCCATAATGCCTTGTGATATGTAGATGCTAAGTAGAGGGCAAAAGGCAATTAAAATCTCTACACACCTTTACTGGTGCTCTCCGCAATGTGAGAGATTCTTGTCCCTAACCCACTCATTGCCTCCCACTAAGACAGCCAATTCACTTTGCTCTGTACTGATGAAGGACAACAATCCGGAAACAGCACTGTATGCAGATAAGTGAAATTAGCTTGGCTAAAATCCCTTTTGCTATCTCAAGGCTCGGTGAGTCAAAAGCAAATTGAGGATTTGTTACATCCAATAGAGGGCGCATGAGCTCCCCAGCTCCTTTCCCATAATGCCTTGTGATATGTAGATGCTAAGTAGAGGGCAAAAGGCAATTAAAATCTCTACACACCTTTACTGGTGCTCTCCTCAATGTGAGAGATTCTTGTCCCTAACCCACTCATTGCCTCCCACTAAGCCAGCCAATTCACTTTGCTCTGTACTGATGAAGGACAACGATCCGGAAACAGCGCTGTATGCAGATAAGTGAAATTGGCTTGGCTAAAATCCCTTTTGCTGTCTCAAGGCTCGGTGAGTCAAAAGCAAATTGAGGATTTGTTACATCCAATAGAGGGCGCATGAGCTCCCAGCTCCTTTCCCATAATGCCTTGTGATATATACTTTTTGTAGTGGAATTCATAGAATTATTGCTACAGTCTTTCGGCAGATTGGCATTGCAAAGGGTGAAAACCATAGTGAAAATCCACAACATAATGCAATGTATGCTGGGAGTTTCTGTGGCAAAAAAAATAAAAAATTAGTTGTGTACACGTTCCATGTAAAAATACCCTTAATATGAATCATATGATTTTTTTTTTCTTTTTCTTTAAATCTGGAAACTGAAAAAAAAAAAGAAAAACTTCCAGCTTCTTGTTTTAAAATTTGGAAAAAAAAAAATTATATAAAAATTATTACGTGATGGCTATTCAATTGTAAAGAGACTCATAAATAAGAAGGTATTTTATAGTACCTATATACTTTAGGCCAGGGGCCCCATGTGGTGTAAGCACCGCGATGGAAATGGCGCAGAAAAAAACGCCGCGTTTTACAGTCACTGCAAGATGGATGAGATGCGAGCGAATCCCATCCACACCTTGCGGAAAAATACGCGCAGCATGTCAATTATACCTACGGCAGTTTCCCTATAGGTATAATGGAAGTAGAAAGTCCGCAGAGGAAACCTCTATGGAGTTTCTGTGAAAAGCGCTGCGGGAAATCCGCAATGTGTTGCCGCTGCAGTTTTTCCCACAGTGCTTTTTTGCTGCGATCCACTATGTTAAAAAATTACAAATGTAGCAAAACAAAATTTTAAAAAATGTTATATCATATACATACATAATTTTTTAGACCTTTACAATTTTTTAGCCCTTTTTTTATTTATGCAAAAAAAAAAAAAAATAGAAAAATTGCTATATATCGAAAGGCAAAGGTAAAAACGTGAACTGTGAACACGCGCTACAGGTTTCACCTCGGATACATTGAATCTACTGTGCAATAGACCAAACAGTTCAATAAAATTATAAATATGCTTATAATTATAATAAAACTTTGCAATATCCATTTTTTAGGATATGTTTTTAATCTGCAGCTGTTGTGACTCGAGCTTGTCACCGATGCATTATTTAAGATAAATGTTAAGCTTCTTGCAAATGGATTTTGTCACACTTGGGTCCTTAGAGATGCTGTCTTCAAAGAACATGGGCGTTTTTCTGCTCAATGCTTATTGCTACATATGAAAAGATTTACTGCTAAACTCGCTACATTTCATTTCATTAATCGGGATAAATCTTAGTTTTGACACTGTTTTATAAAGAACTGCTTATGCGGTAAAAATTCACGGTAACCAAAATCAAAAGGTGCAAACATAATCCAAAAATGTAGAAAACAAGTTTTATGTCCACTGAGCAGTTGGTCAGCAAAATATAGTCAAGGAGGAATTCTATGGGGGAGGTTGTGGCACAAAAGTGGGCAGGATTACTACGAGGAGGGCAACGACAGGCGATGGGAATGATGGGAAGCTTGTGTGGACAGACAGATTGTGAAGAAGTCGTCATGGTGGTCTGGGCCAGATAGAGAAGGAAAGGGGAATATAAAGGTTTCTAAAATGTATAGATTGGATACTGCTGACGGTTCTGAGAATTAGTTGCACAGGGGACCGAAGCTGAGCTTTTGCCCCATGGTCCATGAACCTTTAGTTACCTCATGATCACTTCGATAGCAGAATATAAGGCACCATGAAGGCACCACTCATGAGGTGCCTGTGGCTCCATAATATTAACCAATAGGGACATAGCCTTCTATGGGGTCTGTTCATCACGCTTGCCATAACCAGTACAGTATCATATACACTCTATAGATGTGTAAAGGACACACGTTATTCCATACAACAACATATAATGAGATCTGTTTTTTATTGTCTCTATTGACTTCAAAAATTGGCGTCCATATGGCATCTGATGGAGCACGCCATGACTTATTTATTACCTTAAGCTCCAATTATAAAATAACTTTTCATAAATGAACAGTACAGGTGAATATAAGAAATTTAGTAATGTGTCTCTTTAAAGAAATCTGTTTCCTTTACCGTTTATTAAGCTGGTCTTCTCCTCCTTATCTCCACTCCGTCCATTTGTTTACATAGAATCTTATCTATATCCAGCTCACAGACTATGGAGAGGGGAGGGGGGGAGGGAGGAGGCTGTTAATTTACTTATTGCCTCATTCTGTGCACTGGTAGACGGTTATCTAGAAACACAGTAGTGGCAAAAGAGTTCCCTGACTCACTGTGTAGCAGCTGACGTTAATGGTGTGTGATTTCCAGCAGACGTCTCCTCTCCCCTCCGCTCTCCCTAGATAAACATGTAAATAGTAACTCAGTTTCATAAATGAAGGAATCATATTTCTTTAATAAGATATAATCACAAAGTTTCTTATTTTCACCCATACTATTCATTTATGGAAAGATATTTTATAATTGGAGGTACACTTTAAAAAAATTCTCCATGCAAAAGTATGGCATCCATAGACAGATGACTCCATAGAGTAATATTGGTGCATGTATTGGATCTTGAAGGACTGGGCTAGTCTACATAAAGTTGCTAACATATGATATATTGGTTCTGTTTATAAGGAACATCTTACCATTTGGATGTTGTGGTTTTAGCCAGGAAATATAGAATGATGTAGGAGAATGTGATTGGATAGTCAGAGGTGCGACGCCTTCTGGTAGACTCTCCTCTGTGGAAGCCTCAGTGATGTCACTCTCGGTACATCCTCCCCCGGAACAAGCCTGAAAATAAAGTCTACTTGTAATACATTGTTGTAATATGGAAGAACATTCAGTGGAATAGTTCCCTAAATGAGGCTGCGTTCATAACAGCTCCGGGCTGTCCGTTGTGCTGGTCTGTCAGAGGACCTGAACAATGGACAGATGGACCGCTAATGTAGTGGATACATACACAGCCCAATGGACCCCATTAACTAGAATGGGGTCTGTTGGGTGTCCATTGTTTTTAAACTGAAAGTGGCAGATGAAAAAGTTGTGCGTGGAGGACTTTTTCGTCTGCTGATTCTTACAAAGACTCCGACACAGATGTCAACGTAGCCTTAACTGTAAAAAATCTCATATTATATTCATGTGTAGCATAAACACCGTATAATGACATGTTCACTGCTGATTAAAACGATTAATCATTTGTCAAAACATGTTCAAAGCAAAACAGGCTGAGAATATCCACATTGTGTGAGCTGCCGTACAGAAATGCTAGCGACATACTGGTCACGCGTTTTGGTCAACACCACCCACTGCTTTGGTTCCTATGCTCATAAGGCACATATAGTTGAGATACCAGTCAATGCACTCCAGGAGTCAATCACATTACATGCATAAGTTTTAGGTAGGTGCAGCAAACTAAGAATACTCTGAAAAATAGAAGTGAATGAAGAAAAGAGAAATGTAAATCCCATCAATATTCGGTGTGACCTTTGCCCTTTGCCTTCCATCAGTTCTTCTCGGTACTTGCAGACAGTTTTTGGCAGAACTGGGCAGGGAGGTTGTTCCCGCCGCCATCTTGGAGAACTAAGCACAGATCTTCTGTGGATGTTGCTTGCTCCAATCCGTCTGTCTCTTCATGTCATCCCAGACAGACTGGATGATGCTGAGATCAGGACTAAATCTGTGGGGGCCGGATCATCACTTCCAGGACTCCTCCTGTTCCAAAGCACACTCATACCAAATATTGATGGGGTTTATATATTTGGGTACACATTCCCATTAATTGAGAACAGTGGACTCTCATCCCCTCCCCCATTAGATCCAAATGCCCTCTCATTCCTTATTTGCCTAGTGAAGATAAAACGTATACATAACATCCCAAAGATTTATTCTATATTTATTCTTGTCCTCAAAACTTAAAGGGATTTTCTAGAACTATGAGATTGATCACCTGCCCTCCTTCGGATAAGTAATCAATATCAAATCAGTAAGGGGTCCAACATTTGGAACCCCTGCCGATCAGCTTAATGAAGGGGCTGCAGTGTTTCGACATGAGCGTGTTGGACTTTACAGATTTAATATCGAAGGTCTATCCTAGGGACAGGTCAACCATATCATAGACCCCTTTAATAATTTAACACAGACTTTTTGGATTATTTAAAAAACTTTAACACTTTTTTTCCAAAATTTTTGTACATTTTCTCTACATTTTTCCTTCATACTTTTTTATTGCATTTAATTTTAGAAATCTTTTTAAGCTTTGTCACCTTAACAACCTATCACGCTCATTCCTATACATCCCCCTTTGGAAGTTGCCTGGCGGAATGAAGACATTGCTGTGATCTTTAAATGACCCCGCTGCATATAAATTAATGAATGTACACCAGGAGCTATCCAATATATTTTTAGACACAGACATAAGGTAAAATGCTAGATTGATTCGTATTAAATGTTACCTTTGCAATCTTCAGATTAGGCACAAAGGATATGCAGATCATCTTGTGCCCTGTATTGAATAATTTTTTTCGCCTAATTTTTAATTGCCAGCAACATTTTTTTTTTTTTTTTTTACAATTTAATGTTCAAGTAATAATGGAGAATATATTTAGAAAATCCACGTGCATACGGAGCAGGGTAAATGTATGCATGCTATCCACATCAATGTAAATTTATTCATAATCAAGGGCGGAATATTTCATATGGTATTCATCAAAACAAATATCCATATATAGAATTCTAAGTTAAGGAAAAAAAAAAAAAGTCTGAACTAAATAGGTAAACTTGGGCGCATTTGTTAAACTCATCATAAAAGCTTAATATTGAAAAAAATGTGGAAAATAATCAGGAATCAGGAATATTAATGATTAAGAAAAATGGTCAAAAAATAAATTACCGTAAAGCATTAAAAAATCAAGAACTTTTTGGAAAAAGAATCTGACACAGGACAATCCTTTGTATATAATATTTGGTTCGGTGCTAATGGGTACACTTGCGCTCACTTTTTGGAGGATTGAGGACACAAATATTTTCATGAGCCCAATATTAATGGAAGAGCCAAGACCTCTATGGCAAATTAGAAATGGCCAGAAGGTTTTAGTGTCAGGGCTTTCCATACAGGCTCATTTGGTCTCTACGTACAAAGAAATTCTAAGAGATGAGCATGGAACCATCAGAAATCTATCAGAAAAACTTTGCGCTTCTGTACTGAAGGGATATGGAGGTACAGTAGAGGCCTCATAATCCTTTATTTAGGGCTCTGTACACATGGTGTCATAATATGGCCATACACTTCAGTAGAGATCAGTGGAATGCTCTGTGAACCAACAGCTACAGTATTGCTCCCGAATTCCACCAGACACATGCATGTGTTCCAAATAGGGAGAGGGGAATAAGCCGTTGCTAGACACCTTTTTTTGGTGTCTTATCTCCCATTAGAGCAAAAAGATCAGGCATGTTAAAATCCAACAGCCCAGTCCTCCTCTACCATGACATCTTTGGTAGCTGAAGAGTCAAGAGACCCCCATATACCTTAGATGGCTGTATGGCCAGCTCTAAAAGGGGTTGTCCAGAAATGTTTATTTATTGCCTATCTTTAGGACAGGCAATAAATATTTGATCATAGGGGTCTGACAGTCGGCCCCTGCACGGTGCAGCTGTTCAAGCCTCTTCTGACACCCAGGTGGTTCCCATTTATGATGCCATAACTGTAACTCAGTTCCCATTGAAGTCAAGTTATTTTCTTCTGGTTCCATGTAGTGTATAGTATGGGTGTCAGAAGTGGCCTGAACACATGATCCGTGCAGCGACTGCCTCCTAGCCCCACATTGATCAGATATTTATGGCCTAGTCTAAGGATGGGCCATAAATAAAAATTCCTTTAGGTTCCAAAAGGTCTAGTTTTTGGACTATCATCTATCAGCTAGAGCAAAGAGGCCTACAAAGTGTAGACCTTGCTCAGGAGGATCCAACATAATGAGTTGATCTTCACAGTTCTGGCTACCAAAACCCCCACAATCAGCTGTTATCTCTGGAGGAAGTTGCACCAGGTCACACATTTACCCTTTGAGTGGTTGTACTATTATATGGTGCCAGTTCAAATGAACCATTGCGAGGCCAGTTGTGCAAGAGCTCTTCCCTTGGAGTGTCCATAGAGATCTCCAAAAATTTTCTCTATGTTTGTCAAGCAGACAATGAATTACATAATGGGCCCACATACATTTTCCTATCTCTTTGAGTTACAATACTTACACTCAGTTTCATGAAGTATTTGGTTCCTGGTGTTAATCCCTGGATGGTGTAATCGAGGAACAGCTCCGTACTGTCATAAATATTGGTCCAGGGACTTATGTTACCCGTGTCCGAAATATGTAACATATAACGCTCAAGTATTCCATTGACTATGTCTGGCTCTTCCCACCTAAAAAAATAAATAAATCACAAAACATATTAAACAGTCATCAGTGCCGCCATCTTGTATTTTTAGTGTATTTGAGGGCCCAAATTTTCTATAAAAAGGGTCTGTTGCAATTTTTGACATCTATGAAGTAGGACTGTTGTCATTTTTATTGACCACTCTGGTTACTTATGACTACTGCATCTGATGTGACTCTAAATCAATCTTAATCACACAAATTGCATCAAGATCTCAAAAATTGTCTTCAACTTCTAGCCTTGAAGGGCGGTTGTCTAAGAAAATTTGTGCAAAAGCAGGCAATGTGATAAAGTCATGAAAGTACCAATACTCCCCTATTAAATCAACCAACAGCATCGCCAAATTCAGTGGTCTCCACCCGTCTTTTATTACTTACATGTATCTGCAGCGGTTACATACCCAACGTGCCTAACTACACGTGACTGCTGCAGCCAATTAGTGGCTTAGTAGTCTTGTGCCATACAGTACATCACTGAGGCTATTGATTGGCTGCAGCAGTCATGTGTGTAGATGAGGACATCATCATTGCAGCCACTTAAAGTAGACCGTTCATCAGTTCTAAGTCTTGGCACCCTTCAATAGATGTGGTTCCACTGGCACAGGAGATGGGCAGTTCCAGATTACCTTCTCCATCACAGGACCACCCACATGACAGTAGACAGCCAGATTAGCATATTAGGAGCTGAAACTAGCAGCAGTAATTGCACAGGAATGGCGGGAGCTAGAGAAAAATTTCCAACTGTGTCGGAGTCAGTGGAGCAGGGCCATTTGAAGGATGCAAAGAGTGGAGGACTTGGTGGTGGTGGTTGCCCAAATTTTTTATAATCTTGGACATCCCCTTTGACCACCCATCCTAAATAAATATTCCCCCTTTCCCTTCCTACACATACATGCGTGGCCTGGGCTGACATATTGTACATGTGTTCTCAGTAGAAAGAGGGGAATAAGCTGCTGATAGACAACTCTTACATCAGTTATCTTACTTAAATACACAAGGACATATTAAAATCCAACTGCCCGATCCTTCTCTTTCCTAATATCCGCTGTCCAGGGAACATCTGGACATGACCATATGCATTAGCTGTAGAGATGGGTGAACCACCCAAGATTCATTTCAGGTTTGGGAGGCTCGGCTTCTTGATTTTTTTCAAGTCAAACAAGTTCAAATAGAATTGGAAGTGAAATTATTATGCTTTGGGATCTTTTCAGATCCAAGAAGTGGAGGCCTCACCTCTTTTGGGTCTCCAATGTCCCGTGCTCTCTCTTGGTCTCCTTGGCCTCTGAGGTCTGTGATTGTGACACAGCAGAGACCCTAGGCACATTACGTAGCCAGGAGAGCTCGGACGCAGTGAGGAGACCCAAAACAGGTCAGGGAAGGTGAGTATAAATGTTTTTTTTATATTTTTTCACTTCCCCTAGGCTTCTACCTGGAGAGATCCCAGAGTATAAGAATTTACCACTAGGCATGTTGTGGCGGCCATTTTAGTTCATCCAAGACTAATCCCCAGGGGCACATTATTAAAAACCGAAAAATTTGGGATGAACCCCAAAGACTGCTTGTGCCGAAACGGTTCGTCCATCTCTGATTAGATGGTTGGCCAGTGCCAGTTCTTCTGAAATGCAGTGCAGTTTTATCTGACATTCATCTACTGTGTATGACCAGCCTTAGTCAATGCAATGAATACATACTGGACGTAGATCCTTGTAGAATCCAAGACCCTGAGCACTGGTGGAGCGACATACTCGGGAGGCAGTTGTGCGGTAGTCAGGGTGAATTGGGAACTGTTCGTACAACCAACCGCTGTGCACACAGACAATAGAAAGTGGTGCACGGTGAAGGCTGCCAATCCTAAAAGACAATGAAATAAGAGGTCATGCCATAATAAGAAAATAATTACAAAGTTTCTAAATTATACGGGATCACCTCTTCACCTTTCAAGGTATTTCATCGCTCCTCATCTAAGTCCCCGGGGATTATCAGAAGCTTTGCTACCCTCTTCACAATTGTTATCATCTCTGCCTAGGAGGGTGATGTACAGTACTGCAGATAAGAGATGTTTCTATTTCTTACGGATGATTCGAAGACGAGATACTGCACTCCGTGTGTCAAGAAAACAAAACCTAAAGAGCCTTTAAATGTAAGAACCTTAAAGGGGTTGTCCAGTTTACAAAATCACTTTCATATAGTCAATAAGGAAATTCAGAGCTAATCTGTTCGACATTCTCATCTCTTGGCCATAGTGGAGTCTGGTGGCTAGGGATGAGCAAACTGGTTCATAACTGGCCGGGTTCATTACAAATTTTCCAAAAATTTCAGGCTGAACCTGAAATTTTTGGGTTCCCGACCCACAAACTAGTGTTATTATGCTAAGAGTATAAGTGGAGGCTCGGGGGGTGAGTAAATATAACAGTTGTACTCACCTTTCCTGGGCTATGTTGCAACGTCCTGCGGTCCATCGGTGTCTTCTTCAGGTCTCTTCCAGCCTCCCAATTGACATCAGCGGCTAATGGGGACCTCTGAGGCCTGTGATTGGTCTTCAGCAGTTATGTGGGGCATGCTGATGTCATGATGCTTGTGTTTAAGCATCATTCAGGAGGTTGGAAGAGGCCTATGACGCTGAGGGACCTCCGGGTGTTGTGACGGAGCCCAAAATGGGCGAGTAAGACTGTTTGTTATATTTACTCTCCTTGACCTCCGCTTATTATACTTTGGGGTCGACCTGAGAGTGTCATAGCAGTTCTGGTTTAAACGAAAGTGGCGGAAAATCCAAAAATATTCAGCGAAACGGGATGGGAATGATGGGAACTTCTGCACACAGACATGATGGCGGTCAGGGCCTGGATGCAACTAGTAAATACTACTAAAATGTACAGATGGAGCTGATGGTTGTGAAAAGAAGATGCGCAGGGAGCCCCAAGCTGAGCTTTTGCACCAGGTCCCATGAGCCTTTAGGCTGCAATACCAGATACTGCCTACAGAAAAGAGTGGCGCCGTTTCTGTTCTTTTCTTACACAAAACATTTAATGACATCTTTTATCATAGATTTTAAGTATTTTCTCAGATCTAAATGAAGACCCAATTCTGTTGACTTCGAGGAGTTAAATATTTCCTTGCTGTTTAGAAATAAAGAGGAAAACATGGATTCTGTAGATGGAAGCGCTCGGTGGGAAAAGTCCAATTATTTACCTGCAGTAAGGGATTACGTGTACGCTGTACGCTGAGCATGTGGCGAAAATGAGCAATCATTATTATATTAAAACAATGGCGTGTACAGAGCAGATTATCACACATTACTGACGAAATCCCCATCTAACACCCTAATATCAAGCGCAAAGCTCACCTTGAGAAGTGTCCGCTAATGCTCAGGTTTAGGGAGGGAAATAACTCACTAAATGTCATGAAACTGTCATAAAATGTAAAAATTCTGCAGCATATGAAAGTGGTGAATAAGCCAAAGCATGAGATATCGGGGAACAGACTTCATAGTGCCCATAAGAGTCATCTCACTGTCAGTGCACCCCAAAAAACGCTAAATGTACATTGTTATAGTCAGTTATATGGCTTCTGGGTTTCATTGCATCGATAAAACTATGCGTCAGTATTCAGTGACACTGTAGGTCTGGAATTCTATTCATGAATCTACACTCTTTACAGTATGCTCACTACAGAAGCCGTCACAGGCTATTATGGGAATACTTTTACTGTTACTATTATGGGAGCACTGTACCTATCGCTATTATGGGAGCACTGTACCTATCACTATTATGGGAGCACTGTACCTATCACTATTATGGGAGCACTGTACCTATCACTATTTTGGGAGCACTGTACCTATCACTATTATGGGAGCACTGTACCTATTACTATTATGGGAGCACTGTACCTATCACTATTATGGGAGCACTGTACCTATCACTATTATGGGAGCACTGTACCTATTACTATTATGGGAGCACTGTACCTATCACTATGATGGGAGCACTGTACCTATTACTATTATAGGAGCACTGTACCTATTACTATTATGGGAGCGCCGTGGCTGTTACTATTATGGGAGCATTGTACCTATTACTATTATAGGAGCACTGTGGCTGTTACCATTATGGGAGCACTGTACCTATCACTATGATGGGAGCACTGTACCTATTACTATTATGGGAGCGCCGTGGCTGTTACTATTATGGGAGCACTGTTACTGTTACTATTTTGGGAGCATTGTACCTATTACTATTATAGGAGCACTGTGGCTGTTACCATTATGGGAGCACTGTACCTATTACTATTATGGGAGTACTGTTACTGTTACTATTACTATTGTGGGAGCACCATGGCTGTTACTATTATGGGAGCATTGTACCTATTACTATTATGGGAGCGCCGTGGCTGTTACTATTATGGGAGCATTGTACCTATTACTATTATAGGAGCACTGTGGCTGTTACCATTATGGGAGCACTGTACCTATCACTATGATGGGAGCACTGTACCTATTACTATTATGGGAGCGCCGTGGCTGTTACTATTATGGGAGCACTGTTACTGTTACTATTTTGGGAGCATTGTACCTATTACTATTATAGGAGCACTGTGGCTGTTACCATTATGGGAGCACTGTACCTATTACTATTATGGGAGTACTGTTACTGTTACTATTACTATTGTGGGAGCACCATGGCTGTTACTATTATGGGAGCATTGTACCTATTACTATTATGGGAGCGCCGTGGCTGTTACTATTATGGGAGCATTGTACCTATTACTATTATAGGAGCACTGTGGCTGTTACCATTATGGGAGCACTGTACCTATCACTATGATGGGAGCACTGTACCTATTACTATTATGGGAGCGCCGTGGCTGTTACTATTATGGGAGCACTGTTACTGTTACTATTTTGGGAGCATTGTACCTATTACTATTATAGGAGCACTGTGGCTGTTACCATTATGGGAGCACTGTACCTATTACTATTATGGGAGTACTGTTACTGTTACTATTACTATTGTGGGAGCACCATGGCTGTTACTATTATGGGAGCATTGTACCTATTACTATTATGGGAGCGCCGTGGCTGTTACTATTATGGGAGCACTGTGCTTGTTACTATTATGGGAATACTGTTATTGTCACTATTATGGGAGCACTGTACCTATTACTATTATAGGAGTACTATTACTGTTACTATTTTGGGAGCATTGTACCTATTACTATTATGGGAACACTGTGGTTGTTACTATTATGGGAACACTGTTAATGTCACTATTTTGGGAGCACTGTGACTGTTACTATTTTGGGAGCATTGTACCTATTACTATTATGGGAGTATTGTGTCTGTTACTTTAATGGGAACAATGTGACTTATTATGAGAACCTTTGTGCCATTTATACTTACCTTCCTTACTATCCCCATAAATTGGAAGGTATGGATACATTGTATACACGGACTTTTGCAATGCCGATCGGGGAGGCCATGAAATGTATAAGGATGTGGCCTGTGACTGCAGGGGATAGCAATAAAGGGTTAACGAACATAGGAGATTGAGTAACCTTATTTTTTTCCAATGGACTTTTTTCTCCCAGGTAGGAGAGGCTACGGCTGATATAAAAGGTTTGGGCGGGAGATAACTGCTCTTTATACCCACAGAAAGTTTTTTGGTACCAGTCTTGGTGTTGTTCTCAATGTCACATCGGAAGGTGGGAGTCCTTGCTCACAGGAAACAAACAAAAAAGACGGTCCCCACGCCTGCAGGCTACCAGCAGTGGTGTTCGGAGGAGATCAGGAGAGAGGTTTTTGTTAAACTGGTCATACGGGTACGGACGTTATGGTGTTAACTTACTGGTGTTAATAAAGCTGTGGCCGATACCCACTCAACCCTAAAAATGTCAGGTCTCTGGGTTTTTACTTTCTATAGTTTTTTGCACATCTCTTTAGTAAGATCCTGTAATATTGGGGTAAGGTATTTTCTATCCCCGCAGGCTCTTCTTTCCGTACAGTGAAGCTAGGACTTTTTTTTTTTCTTCTAAAAGATAAAACTATTGAGATACAAGGGGATTAATAAATCTTGGACAAGGCTGATATTGCTTATCAGATGAGTCCAGATGTAGGGGCGAGGGTTAGGTCTGATATCCGATGCTACTCTATCTCTTACTTATCTAGTCATTTTTAATCCTTGTTAACATGTCAGGTTCTGATAACTATTAGACCGCAACAAAGTTTCCTTTAATTTGTTGGGAGAGAACTGAATGATACATACGTGGTGTAAAAATAATGATCATTATTACCATAAAAGCATCATATAGACGAGATCAAATAATTCTGTTGTGGGAGTTGTATCTGATTCTATCAATATGGCCGTCATATCAGTTACCCCTGGGGTTGTCTGATAGTCCTAGACAGCAATTCTGCCTAGCTATGCAGCAATATAGCAATGGAGGCAAATGATATGACCAAATAACAATACATTTCAGGGTATTAGGCAAAGTTTGCTGACAACCCCTTTTAGATATAAAGATGTCCGTTTGGTTGTCACCTAGCACTCCCAGATAGTGTATGATGGTATATGTTGCAATACACATGGAGCAGAGTTTTAATAGAAGTGGAATTAACCTTTCAAGTCATTATAATTTCATGTTATCATATGATATGATACTGCCTATCTATCTATCTATCTATCTATCTATCTATCTATCTATCTATCAATCTATCTATCTATCAATCTATCAATCTATCTATCTATGTATCTATCCATCCAGCTATTTTAATTAGAGCATTATATGACCTGCACTCCCCTTAATTAATTTGGAGTTTTGGGCCCGAAGAAAGGGTCTTGTGTTGAAGGGTCCCATCCAAAGAGGTTACTTTGTCACAGGCAAATGGGGTCTCATAATTTGATCAAAATGTGTGCAAAGAACCTCATGTATTTACTGTATATGTACAGAAAACATGGTAGGAATGCTCTTAATGTTAGCAGTGTGTTGTGGCAACTTTTTGTATCTATCTAACAATATCATCTCTCTCTATATATATACTCCATATCTATCTATCTATCTATCTATCTATCTATCTATCTATCTATCTATCTATCCCTCCTATCTATATATCTACTGCATCTGAGACACAAAATATAAAAATAATAAATGACAGATCTACCTTTCTAAAATCTAATTATCTATGTATCTATATACAGAGATGAGGTGTAGATAGATTATCCTTTATTTGTGCCGCAGATATATAGATATGAGTTATATAAGAGAAGAATGTGATAGATGAATAAATAAATATAATTTCTATAAGATTAAGTTAGAATAAATTACATTTGATAGACAAAGATCTACATATTCTTATATTTTGCATCTGTTCCATCTGTTCTTCCTTTCCCTTCTTTCCTCCTTTGTCTCACTTTTCTTTCCATCCTTTTTTCTTTCTTCGATTGATTCTTTCATCCTTCTATATTATATTTTTTCTCTCTTTCTTTCTCTTTTTTTCTCTTACACTCTTTTCTTTTTCTTTCCTTCTATCTTATCTGTCTTTCTTACTTATTTTTGTAAAGAGTTCCACATGACTTCTACGACATTTCAGCCATGAAATACAGTAGCACCAATGGTAAATTAAAACTCAATGTGAAATAAAAACCCCATGTCTTCCATTTCCTCCCTGTTCAGTATTTGACATTATGAAGATATTATACACAGTGTGTTGTCTTCATGGTTGCTGCCTGGGTTATTACAGGGACACCACCCCTTCACCATTTACTTGATTACCTAATTTGCATAAAATCAAGCAGTGTCTTATATGGATGTTAAAAAACATAGCTGAGTGCTGGTGATATTAGAGATGGATCCACAGGCGTTACTTGGGGGGTGTTAGATATTGTATTGCAGATTATGGACACTCCGATTACTGTCGGGGAATGGCCATGAGTGATGGGCTCGCTCCTATTGATTTTATGCTATTGCTGGGAGAACGGCATCGATCTCAATTTGCGAAAAAATGATTGGTCAGAGAGGGAAATGATTTTGTTCTCACGTTTGGCATTTAAGTGGCGAATATTTATACAATAATTCATTTGCAAATTAGAAAATTAAGAAACTATTTCTGTCTATCTACTTGTTTTACTTTATCTTGCACTCCCAGAGGCAAAACTACAAATGTACAAGGCCCCAAAATCTATCAATCATGTAGAGAAGCTTAATGTAGCTTTATATGTTACTGGAGAGTATACAGCATATACTCAACACTGTATACTTAT